>CABFVX010007616.1:17956-29633 GCA_902151425.1 Timema shepardi
TTAGCACCACGTCTTACTACCCGTTCGGGTTATACGCTTTAAGTACTAATTACTCTATTGGATTAGGAATTGGGAAGGTTGAATTAGAGGAAGTGAACCCGCATTTGCGTGGAGGGAGAGTGGAAAACCATTTAGGAAAAACCTCCCCCAGTTCACGCGACCGAGATTCGAACCTCGATCTCCCCGTCCTCAGCAGTCGAGCTCAACACGACATGCGCGTTAGCCAACTACGCCACCGAGGCGGGTCTTTTGAAGAAAAGCAGCAAGTAATAATGAAAAGTAGGCCAACTCCAGACATTTCTGCTAAAACAAAAATGAAAGACTATACACGTAATTATTTATGTGTTTATTTTTTTCCTAGTTTTGGTTTTATTTATTTATGTATTTGTTTGTTTATTCCATGTCTAAATATTGTGAATCGGTTGGAGGGAGATAATTTGCCTACCCTATGACCTGTAAAAGTGTATTTGCTAAGTTAACATTATTGTATATTATATGGAGAGTATTCCTCTTTAACCCCATAATGAAAGGTGTCTTCAAACCTAGTCCTCTTTGAGAAAAGTCACCGCACGCCACTGGAGGAAACATAGTTTTATCTGATAACAGTTTTAAAGTAGTGGTAAATTTTGATTTGATAGAATTAAATGTAGAAAACAATAAACTGTTCAATTTGGTAACTTCTTTAATTAACGTTGAGTTGCCGGATGAGTTGATAGAAAATAATTCTTCATGGTATCAAAACTGGAAAACCGCCACTGAGCAAGTAACTGAAACCTATAAACTGTATCAACAAGAAATCAATAGTTTTACAAACTTGTTACCTAATAAACCGAAAAGGCAAAAGAAAGCTTGGATCGATTTGGGAGGTAAAATTCTCAAAACTGTTTTTGGCACTCTAGATTCTGATGATTTGTATGAAATTAATCAAAAACTTGAAGGTTTGGACCATGATGGTTAGTAATGAAAAATTTAGAATATAGAGTTACAAACAATTCAAAATTCATCCAATAGCTCGCTAAGGAATATCTCTCTAATTTCAATGTTATCTATAGTGAGCTCAGTAGGAGTGTAGATGGACTATTAAGGCCTATACACGAAATTAACTCTCACATTGATTTAAACAATTTGTTGCTTAGGGTAAGTGAATGTATGTAAAATGGTAGATTAGATCTTATTAATCTAAGACAATCCATAGAAATAAGTTCTAATAATAAGTTAAGTAGTGGACTTATAACTCAGTGTGTTCATTTGAATATTTTACATTCAATAGAAAAGAAATATTAAAATACTTTTGACTATGGTTGTACCAGTGAAACCAAAGTATTTACATGTTGTATGGTCTTTACAGTGTACAATCCATAGTAAGTGATATTATTTTTCAAATATAATTGTTATGCCTCCATATACTTTGAAATTTGATGATAGTGGTGTCATATTAAATGCTAGTAACTGTGACATGAGTAATAGAGATTTCAAGGTATTAGCTTCAGTTCATGGTACATTGTATTTTAAAAATAAATTACCCCTAATATATATTCAAAATTTAGGAAACTTAAGTTTTGAATCCAATTTAAATATTTCTAAAAATTTTAATTTCTCTCAAGAACTAGTGAACGAGATTGATGCCTTTGTTACGCAATCAATTACTCCGGTTGACTTTAATCAAGTAGTAGAGGAAATTAGGGCCCATAGCTTCAAGGAACACCCTAGGTCCTTGTCTATAATCTTAGGCTCAAATTTCACCCCTTTGGTATTGTTTGTTATTGTAGCTGTATTAGTCATTAGATTTAAAGAGTCATTAGTTAAATGTTTTAGTAGTCCTGCTCCTAACATTGTGACCCCAAGAAATACGCAAGCACAATCTATTGTTGTTACCTTGCCAGACTTATCTAGTAACTATTGCTAACGGTAATAACCGCCTAAGTCAAATAAGTGTCTCATAAATGTTCCACTTATTTTTCGGAGGGGGGTGTAATGTAAGAGCATAATTATTTTAAGGCTTATTCTGGCAGGCGGTTAACCCACGCTTGTACATTTCCTTGTAAGTCAATATTATTGGGTTTCCATCCTGTTGAAAATAGCATATAGCTCATATAGCTTGCGTCCTGTTGACGAGCGAGCACGGTGCGACCGATGGACCTTCCTGGCTGGTGAAACTCGAGATCAGCAAGTTTGTGTGTGAGAATAACACACGGTTGTTGAATGTTGGAAGCCATGCTGAGTACATGTGTGGCGGTGTTTAGCACGACTGACGAAATAACGATATAAAATGTGATCTGATAGTTCACCCCACCGGAGGGTCGATCGCGGGTCTACAGGAAGGTTGCGAGACCGTTATTGTGCCTGCTCCCTCGTTACGAGAGATCTACCCGGTGACTCATGTAGTAGTTAGTATCTGACTATATTAATAAATATATCTTATTAGACTAACTCGCAAGTCTCACTCCCCACGGACCATCCATCCCAACCCCTACTTCTCAATTCAGACTTTTTATCTTATTGTAAACTTACTACTAACAGAATAAAAAAAGGCATACTGCACGTTACATGATACGTTCAGTTATCCTGTATACCACCATTTATTAAATACAGAGCCAGACAGTTAATTAACATCTATTCGTCAGACTTAAAATAAGAATTTGTTGATGAGTTTGTGATGTTTTTGTATTGTATATGCCATAACATCTGCAGCAGAAATGACACAATTCCAAATTAAAAATAAGCTTGTTACAAGTTTTATAAACGTGCATATCTTTAAGAACTTATCTATCGTAAATTGATGAAATGCAAACAAAAGATAAATTTTCTCAGCTTGAGCAACTCAAGAACTGTTTTTTATTCAACTCTGAGCCAAGATCATCTATTATATTTGGATGTTCCGTGCATTGAGAATGAAATTACTCTTAATATGAATTATGAGGACGTTATTCAAGAATTCGCTCCAAAGAGGATTTCCCAGTTTTATTTAAATTATTCCTTCGTAGATCCTAAAAATTTGTAGGCCCGAGTCATTGTGCCTACGGTGCTTAGTGGGAAATTCATTTACTTGTTGCGTGGAAACCATTTTAGTGCAGGTAGAAATCTTGCGCGTTGAGCCTTTGTTGAGTAGTGGCTTATCTGAAAATCCTTAAGGATGGAGAGTGTAGCAGCACATATGTGCCAACCTGTTCGTTAGGTTCGGAATGGTAGCTACCAGTTTTCATTAATATGTTCTATTACTTTTTTCAAGGACATGCCTTGCAATAATGTTTAAGGTAGAGGCTGCAGCATCTATAATGAATGCTTATAGTTTCACTTTGAAAGTAAATTAACCTAACATATTCTATCTCCATGAGAAACTTTTGTCAACACGTTGCTTCTCTCTTCTTCTTCTTCTTCTTGTTCCTACAAGATCTTTGAGCTAGTACAAAATGTTCGATTATTGTAGCGGTTTTTCACTAATCATTCCTTTTCCATTGGAATCCCATGTGATATTTCTTCGAGAAATGATATGCTTGAGTAAAATGTTATTCTTTTACCGTACTTTCACGGGCACCCTGTTTAGTTCAACTGGGATTGGAAGTACCAACTCATTGATGGTGGTAGTGTTTAATAAAAATGTAGGTTGTATACTTTTATTAGATAAATGAATATGGCGTTATATCACTTTCTAGTACAAGGTCACTTTGGACTTCAGAGTTTTTGGCTGACAACTTTTTGCATATCCTTTCCAATACATTATATGGGTATCCAAATACATTTCCTGGCACTGTTGATAGAAGATGTGTAAAGTCTACGAGTGCATAATTTTCGTATGTTCCAGTGTTTCTTGACTTACTGAATCATGAACACTGAGCATTCTTGATAAGGGAGCTAAAGTTTAATGTAAACATGCTCTTAATTTCTGAGTCAAAAGTTGTTAAATCATTTTACCTCTCGAGGTTTATATATTTTTCTGTGAATTCAGATTTTGATTACGTATGTGAGTGCGTCGTGAGTACACATTTGTTGATGAAATCTTTTCTTTTAAATCATTTGGGCACATTATCAAAGAAAATTGATAAGATTCTTATTTGCTATTTTGAGCAGAAGAGCCATTTGTTGAGGGTTCATTCTATGCTCCGCATGTAAAAATAACAGTACCATCGTTAACACCATGGGTTTTTAAATAATCACTTTTAAATTAGGATGAATATATATTGTATAAGCCTTTGCGCAGTAAATATACACACCATGATAAATGATGTGAATTACAGTAGGGCCACGATAGTTTGAGTATCGATTGTTGTTCGATGGTCCATATAGTTCGAAATAGTGATATACCTAGCACATATCCTTTTACATAGCAATAAACTGAGTAATAATAATGGCTCAAGAGGAAATAATGCCGAGAATGGGCTAACACTGTTACAAGACTTTAATACAACCTTCTGAAGGTTAATATTTCTTTAAAACGTTTATTCAAGAATGTATTAAAAGTTATTAATAATGTAAGTTTACGCAGAGATAAAAATATCTACAATGCCCAGACTACACTTCATATTGAAAAATGACACCTAGGCACGGGAATCAAACCTGGGACATTTATTGTGTATTCACATTGTTTCAACATGAACATTCTGTTTACCCCGAAAGGTAGCAAACTTAGCTTACACATGTCCACTGGCATAGGACATAAGATATGGCCATAGTGTAACCGTCAATAAATGAGTGCTACTTTTTATGGTACACTAGAGTGTAACTGTATGTTAAGGAGCTATGTTTTGTTTTATATATTAGCCAAATATTTACTGAGTACTGTAAATTTTAATTTTAAATAATTGAGCTATTTTCATAGTTTCCAGCCATTCCATGTAATTAGAGTTTTCAATGGTCATCTGGGTTTAAGTAGGATGTTTTTTATAAATAGTTCTCTCTCTATCGCCACACAAATGTTGGTACATTTCCTCTATATTCTTACTTCCTCTATTAGCGAAGTTAATATATGTTGGTAGGCCCGACCATGTCCCTCGATAGCGTACACCGCGTACGGCACATGGAAGCTACCGTCTTCCTTTAGAAGTGCTCTGTATAAGTGAATCCCACTCTTGAGGAACATGTTGATGTTGAGCAAGCCACACCACACGTCTCCCCGGGGATGAGGCCGGATATTCGCTTGACGCCACCCTGGTGAGCGAGATAGTCACTGGCTGATATGGTGGGCAATACCCTGGATGTTGTCACGAAAGAGCTTTCTGTGCCATTTCGTAACACGTTTTCCCAGTTCCTTGCCGCCCTCACGATGACCGGTCATTATGTCTTCTGCATTCATCTATGGGTTAAATTTAAAAAAAAAAAATCATGGTACAAATCTATGGAACTTCTAAGAAAATCATTGTTGCCAGATTTCCTTCACTTAAACTGTAAATTATATCTGTAGTAGATTGATATTAATTTAATCTTACCCTCTCTATATATATATATATCATATAGTACTATTTATTAATTTCTTTTTTATTTGTGATTTTATAAAAAAAATTAGGAGGGTGAATTCTCCCCCTACCTTTTAGATAAGACCATGCCTCCATTAGTCTTAAGGACATGGCTGTCCTAATTTTGAGCCCTATTCCTAACCCAAAACCTAACAAGTAGGGTCCAAAAGTAAAAAAACTAATAAAAACGGCAATAGGAGTGAGTTGTGTGAGTTATAAAAAACATATTGAAAATCTGAATACAACAACTGTACCCAGAACACGCAACCCAATCCGGTTGCGGACGATACCCGACGGTCAGCCTCAACAATGCTTAAATGTACACCTGAACCACCCACCAAAAACAAAAACCTTTTAAAAATTGGGAAGTTATAAAACCTAAGGATATATAAGTAATAGGAAAGTAGCATAAATCGAGAACTCAACAGAATTGATCATTTATTAAAATAATGAATTAAATATTTGCAACATGTCAAATAAGGAAGAAGTCCTTATTCGAATTGACAGTGTACAAAAATCGTGCTCATCATGACACAATAGTTTAGCTTGAAGAAAGCAACAATGTATTAACAATTAAATTATTGATCTTGTTTAACAATATCATACGCGAAAGTCATTGTTTATTCCAATCAGTCTCTAAAGACTGTAAATACAATACCTTCATCTTACAATTCCTCAGGAATTCTCATTTTTCAATACTAACAATAATTTGACTTGAGTATTGCCCGTAACTTTCAAAACAAATTTCGTAGTGATACAAATGAAAAGTACTACTACACTGGTTCACCATATATATAAAAAAAAATATAATACCAATAAACTTTAATATCGATCCTAAAAATTAACCAACAATATATTCGTTAATCCTGGTAAAAGAATTGCGTTCAATAATCAAAATTACTATAAAGTATTACATCCATCTCATCACTATCGCTGTCCTACATTTAGCGCCCAGCCTCTTAACTATAACCTTACTACTTAGAACTCAAGGTTAACTACAAGATTAATTTGAGTTAATAAACATTTCCAAGATCTAATATTTCATAAACATTTCCAAGATATAATATTTAATAAACATTTCAAAGATCTAATATTTAATAAACATTTCCAAGATCTAAAATTTAACCGAGCAAACCAAATTTGACCATTACTCAGAAGGTTTGAGATAAATAAACAATAAGTATGCCAAAACATTTAATATCCCTATATTTAAATTATCTAAAGTCTCTGCTTAATCATGTGTGACCAGAGTCCAATCATTTCAATAAAAGAAAAGAAATTTTTAATATTATGCCGAAAGAGAATTTAGAATACAGAAAGTAAATAAACACGCCGAAAGAGAATTTTGCTTATATTTTATAAATAATAACCGAAGGTTTAGCCTCGTCCAACTATTACCGAAGCATGTCCAAGAGTGCTCTATCATTTTCAAAACCAGTCTTATATATCATTCAGCACAACCCACGGAACACAGAACGAAGGGACCACACTGGGAGGGGTGGTAATCCAAAGAGAATAAACAAGGGGAGGAATCCACACGCATTGGAATCTCCCATACGTTTCTAGACCACTTGGGAACAGCCTGGACATTGGGGTGAAGAGAGTCTTCTTTTCTTCTGAAGTTCTTTGGCCCGGGTTTTTTGCGCATGGACATTGGGGCGGCGCCGGTATAAGAGGAAAACATTAGTCCAGGATATTATTAGTCTGAATGCAAGAAGGACTCTAGTCCACGGCACGCACTCAAAAGAACGGTATCTATTTGACACCAAACATCGGTCTAAAAATCTCAATGTTGGCTAGGAAATTGTGTTCAAGGATATAAGTGCTATACCCTGATTTCTGTTGGAAAAACAGTAGATAAAATCAAAACATATTTCTTTGTGGCCAACATTGATAACAGTTTATTACATTATTTGTGTCATTTGATAGGTATTGATAATATCTATCAAAAGTAACATCTGCAGATGACATGACTTTATGTATGAACATATTAACATTGTTTTAGTAACTAACTTCTACTGTTATTCCTACCAAAATCACACAAAACCTTATTCAACCTCTCGCACGTTAGTTATTTACCAAATCCTTCACCACATCAACACCAGCATTTTTTAAAATCCTATGTTGAAAAGGAAAAAAGAAAGGCAATTAATTAGCATATTATCATGTCAAAATCCTTTGAATATTTAGATGGGCCTATATTAAATACTGGTTTGAGCAGGGGAATACCTGAATATTTGACACCTATCCTATCCTATCCTAAAATATTATTATTATTATTATATTTATTTACATGGTAAAATTAAGGCATAAGCCTTTTCTTACATTTAACCATGTCTTAAGTTAACATTACACTGCATTAACAATATATATGCACTCAAATTAATAAACGTCCAAAAGACACACTAACAAATGTGTTCTGATTTGTTCTGAGGTCTGACTTTAGTCCACACACACACACAATTCCTATGGCCAGCATTAACAAAGAACTACTACCTAAAAATTTCCTAGTTTAAAGATTTCCTAAGAACTACATAGCGGCGTTGACAAAGAGATTTTAAAAAAAACAAAAAAGGGTGGTATTGACAGGCGGCGTTGACAAAGAGCCACTACCTAAACATTTCCTAGTTTAAATATATCCTGCCACTCTGGCTCAGTATATCGTGGCATGTTGTTGAGGCCGGGCACGTTATTTGTGGCTGGGAGTGTAGTGTCCGTAGCTGGCTCAACTGGGGTCGACATCCGTGCAATGGGATAAGTCTCTGTTTTACGACCTAGATGTTTGTACTTGTAGCAAATGCTACAAATTTAGCAATAAAATTGCGTGAACCATCTACCTAATTCGGGAATATAGCCTACTTTCACGATTAAAGCAATTGAAATTATCGGTATGAACTATGAACGATTGCGCTAGTTTAAATAGGACCTGGGTAATTGCCCAGGAGGTCCGCCTGTACTTGCTAATTCCCGATCACGACTCTTCATTCATGGTGATTTCGTTAATTGGTTTCTATGTAAGTCCGTTAACTCTACACTGATCATGGACATCCGAATTAATTAATTAGATATGTCCTTTACCACTAAGTTCTAACACGTAAAACATCGAACATTTATTAGTGAATCTTTATGGAGGAGTCCCTCCGGTTGTCACACTCGATAAATCCCATGAGTTAATCACAGTTCTTAATTTAATTACTTACTCTCAACGATCTATTGTCCAACCACTCAACAATAGCTACGTCTTTTTGGTGCTAAAAAAATAATGTTTAAACACGTGTGGCAACGAAGTTACTTGGGATTGGGTAATAAATAAACATATTATCGGGTTGATTGTGAGAAATCATTGTTATTGTTTTGGTGCTAGTTGTTTTATGTTGCTGATAGTGAATGGTCTAGTTCGACAATATTTAAATATTTGAAGAGTCCCTAGAAAATATTGCTGGGACGGTTAACATTCTATATTTTACGCTAAAGTAATTAAAAGCGTTTTTAGCTTACGGGTATTGAATTTTGGAGCAAAATATGAATAATTTTTGGAAGGTTAAATAGGCTGTATTTATTGGTTCTAAGGAATTCTGTAGTAAGCATAATTGGTACTTTGAGACGTTTGTTTTGGGTTCAAACTATCTCATCTATATCTTTTGTTACGGATACTCGAATGTACAACTATAGTGTGTATTTATGCTGAAATCCTGAGTTCATTGTTGTAACAGCTGTGATTAAGACGTGGAGGATAGAAATACACACTATATCATGACATTGTGAATTTTAGATGGCGTGTGCTGATCAAAAAAATAATAGAAAATATTAAGAGCTTTCTGAACCACATAAGAGTTCACAATTTTACATAAAACCGCATGATATAGGAGACCAACTGAAAAATAGCCACCGTAACTTTAAATATTTTCATTTGGTTTAGACTAATTATTAAAATAGTTACTTACTAATGCTGTATCCATGACTAGCTTAAACTTGTAACAAATTCAAAACATCCACAAAAAAAATATCATTGAGACAGTTCTATTTTCGAGAAAAATAATTATAGGGTCTTTATTAAGTTTGTAAAATCGAAACCCACACCTTTATTACTAAACAACAACAACCGACAGAAATACTTTGAACAACTTCAACAATGCATCATCAAAGAGTTAAAGAATCAAATGTCCACGTTGGATATGCTAAAAGCCAACTAATGTATTTTCAAAGCACAGTGAAGCAGCAATAAAACAATTTATATACTAGCTCTTGTCTGAAACAAAACAATTACTATTATAAATGTGATAAATCCACTGGCGACTTTTAACAAGTCGCAACAGGACCTTTCGCGGGCCGCATGTGTTTTGCAAGCCCCTTGATTAGTAACTCTGATTTATCGTTTGTTTCTTAAACATTTACTTATATATAGGTTAGTATGTATATGCAAAATAGTGATTTTTTCTATAAATAACTTTAGAGTCGAATCTTCAGATAAGTCGAAATTCGGCAATTTATAAATAATATCTTAAATATAAAGTTAATGATTTTGTTAATAAAATGTATTTAAAGCTCCTGGAAAATGCCAATATTTACAATTGGTTGATATCCCTAGTTGGTTTTCAGCAATATTTCTTACTCTGTATTGATACTCTTAAATATTTAATGTACTGATTGTCAGCTGGATTAAACAAATATATTCATATATTCATGAAGGAAACTATAATATTTTTATAAACAATAGTTAAAAATATATAATCATATTGTGCTGTACCAACAGAAGCGTCCCTTTCACACTTTGTGTTGAAGCACAACGCCAATAATAATAATAATAATAATAATATTTAGCACCGCGTCTTAATATCCGTTCGGGTTATACGCTTTAAGTACTAATTACTCTAATGGATTAGGAATTGGGAAGGTTTAATTAGAGGAAGTGAACCCACATTTGCGTGGAGGGAGAGTGGAAAACCATTTAGGAAAAACCACCCCCAGTTCACCCGAACGAGATTCGAACCTCGATCTCCCCGTCCTCAGCAGTCGAGCTCTATACGACAAGCGCGTTAGCCAACTACGCCACCGAGGCGGGTCACAACGCCAATAGAATATGTTTCAAGTACCTTATGACGATAAGACATATAAAAAAAGCATGAATCCAACTTTTGTTTCTTGGAAATGATACCATGTAAAAGTTCCACTCAGCCCTCTGTCAAGATAAAGAAAGTAGGCGTGCTTAACAAGAAGGGTCTCTAGATAAGGTCATATATATGACCCTGTCTTGGCCTGGCATATAATGCTCTGTGCTGTATCTACATTTGGTACAGTCAAAACAAGAAATTTCATTAAATAGACATTTAAAATATATATGTGTAATGTTCACTTCTTTATAAATAGTAAAATTAACGAATAAAGTTAGGTAAATAAAACAAAATTAATTTTTTTAAGAAAGGACATTATACTCTACAAAATGAGAAAACAAAATTATCAAGGTATAAAAAACAGCATGTTTTTATACAAGATGTTTCTAAACACACTGTCAAACTTAAACCACAGCATCTATAGGCATAAATAAACAGAAAACCTAGTAAAAAATTATCCGAAAAAGTAATCTTGTCTAACTTTTTATTTTTATTTAGCACCGCGTCTTACTACCCGTTCGAGTTATATGCTTTTAGGTACTAATTACGCTAGTGGATTAGGAATTGGTAAGGTTGAATTAGAGGAAGTGAACCCGCATTTGCATGGAAGGAGAGTGGAAAACCATTTAGTAAAACCACCCCCAGTTCACCAAACCGAGATTCGAACCTCAATCTCCCCGTCCTCAGCAGTCGGGCTCAACACGACTCGTGCGTTAGCAAACTACGCCACCTAGGTGGGCTTGTCTAACTAAATGTGAGTCGAGGTTAGACACAACAACGCTGGGAGTACACAGCTGTAAGTACACTCCGTCGAGATTGAAAGGTAGCAACTTATAATTCACTGAGCCCGCGAGGTATGATATTCTTCCACACATGACTGCAGAATAGTTTGCCTAGCTACGCCCAACACCTAAGTTAGAGAAGGCCTTAAGTTGTTAAATTATTTCTTGACGGGTAGTAAGACGCGGTGCTAAAAAAACCCATCAAAAATTGCTTTAAACACTCTTTCCTTGTCCTATTGATTTAAGATTTTCACCTCCGACAAGACATCTTGTGAATGTGGGGAATGCCAGGCCTCCACCGTGGTTCGGATTCCACGTTAAACTGTAGGTCCTC
>CABFVX010007617.1:0-16117 GCA_902151425.1 Timema shepardi
CAGATAAATCTTTGCCGGGACCGAGGATTGAACCCCGGACCCCCAGCACAGAAGTCTGACACCTTACCCCTAGACCACCAGGTCACTGACAAAAAGATAATTAAAATAGAATATGATATACATAACAAGGGGAAGGGGTGGGGGAAGGTTGTAGTAGATCATTTCACTGGAAAAACATCTAAACGGTTGATATTGAGGAATCGGAATCGAAATATTGAGGTTAACATTTAAGAACCAGAACTGATGAAAAGACAAATCTCGACATCTCTAGTTTAAAACTAAGTTATTTTATAACCAGTATTAGATGTTCACTGTTAAACAGAGATAATGTACAGAAGTCACTTCGTGTAGTGTTGAAGAGGTTTTCCTATTTATTTTGAAACTGTTCCAGGTTGATCAGAAGTTGGCAAACAGCGCCTCCGAAGTTCACTCCATGCAAACTTCTTGTTACGAGAACCGCGGGTTTCGTCGTAAGTTCTATTTCAACCCTGGGATCTATTCAGACACCGAACAAGGTCAACTATGAAACAAACCAATAGTGTAACAGAAACTATTTTTATACACGTGATTAAATATTTAGTCTAATAATATTATATATATTTAGGTTATTTTATACTTTTATAAAATTTAAAATGTTAGTAAATAACATGATAGATGTTTTTAAATCTGTAACTCTATTTATACAATTTTGATACTCTTGACTTAAATAAATGTAATTTTTTATTAATTTTATACGAATAGACTAAATTTAAGTTACAATTTCATGTGTTAAAGTCATTCGGCTGAATCGACATTTTTTTTTTTTCGTTTTGAATAATATTTTTTGCTGAGCCTAATTTCTAGTTTCCCCAAGGGGTGGTTTTTATCAGACATGACATCTCCTGGATAATTATTACAATATTAAATAACCAAGCCTCTGACAGATGAAGTTGATGAAGTTGAAGTTGTCACCT
Organism: Timema shepardi; assembly: GCA_902151425.1. Lineage (NCBI taxonomy): Eukaryota > Metazoa > Arthropoda > Insecta > Phasmatodea > Timematidae > Timema > Timema shepardi. The sequence continues at coordinate 954 of CABFVX010007617.1, forward strand.
CACCTCCCCCACGGATACACGCGTGCGCTCTGATCAAATTAGTTGAGACTGACCTCTCATGTTGAACTCGGTAAAGTTGGTAAAACCACGTCTTGCGGTATTTGGGCGCCTCTAGCTATCGGCTCAGAGAGAAACACCCTCTTCAGTGGGCGCACACACACACACTAAATAAGGCATCAGTATCATCTAGGCTTGAATCCCTACTGAGCGTACCCCAAAATGATTTCCCACTATTCCTCCACACACATGCGGGTACATTTCTTCTGTTATTTTATTTCCAAACGTTTGTAATGCCTGTAAAGCTCCCACTAGGAGCAAGGAGTAGAATATCACCTGGTGTGGTCAGAGCGCTGAGGGGTTCAGTGAGAGGACGGTAGGACGACATCTACTGTCATGTGTTCATACGTCAAGTCATTGTAGATGCCACTATCTACTTCATCTGGTGCGAATGGCCCGCAGTTAGCTCTGACCGAGGTGTGATTTCTAGTGGGTGATTGTTATTATATTGCATTTATTCGGATACAAGATATTGTTCACCTTAAATTCAAAATAAAATGTTATAATAAATAGTAATTATATGTTCCAAACTTATATCAGATTAGCTACGGAACATAGTGATATTCCCGTACAGATATAGAGGTGTTATATTATTTGAAAGAAGGTTCTAGAGGGGCGTGTAAAGTGACGCGGTTTCGACAACGAAGTTCCTCCAAGAAATTAAAGCAATAATACAAATTCATTTCATACAGATCTTAGATTTCGTCTAGTGATAACTGGTTTTATAAATTTTAGATTAAATCTGTTAAGACATTTTATTAAGTTATATTTAGTGTCTAGAATTAGATAAATATTCCATAATATATCCCCCACCCTCCGCAAATTGCCGTGCCCTTAACTAAATTGTATGTTCTAATCCTAATCTTTGATAGTGTTTTGTAACACCTCGTATTTTCCTATTTTATGAAATTTGATTTTGGTGCTCAATTTTAGCAAATGATGTGCAATTTTAGCAATAATACTGTGCAATTATGAAACATTTCTATCTAGACCTATAAGAAAGTACAAGTTAGCAAAATAAGGTACACAAACAGACGAGTTATGGTTGTTTGTAACCTCAAATACCTCTTTTTTTTGTGAATTATCGTTTAGCTATTTATCCATGTGAATTATAAAATATAGAAAAGGGGCAAAAAGGGTTATAAGTTATTTTAAAAACTACTGCTGGGTAAAAATCATTAAATATATGTGCCCCTAAATTGTGTTGAGAAGTCAACCGGGTTGTGTTATATTTTGTTACCACTTGTTTTTTATGGTTTGGGATGTTCATTAATTACGAAAGATTAAACACGAGTACTAGCCATGTTCCGGTACACAAACGCAACTAAAGATCACAAGCCTTGGCGTTTCCTATGAGTTGTTTTATTAAAATAAAATAACGTGTTTTGTCCACACATTGTAATATTGTGTAACATGGACTGTTACTTCCTGTTTGGGTAATTAGCGAACTTTCCCTTGGTTTTTATATAAATATTGTAATATGTAATATTAGTCTATTGTGTAATTTTTTTTAAACTACAAGTAGTTTCCATTTTGTAATCTAATGTTTTGGTGGTGTGCTTTAGGCCTCCAGACATTGTTTATCTGTAGTTTTTTAGTCCATTAGTGTCAATATTACACTGCCAAGTGTATTTTAAACTGAATTTTGGTATAATTTATATATTTGTTACATGTACCACAGAGAGGAATGCATTTAAATACTGTACAAACTCTTAGTACAAATAAGCACATTTTAACTCTACGCTCACAGAGACATCTGTGCTTGACTCTTGACATAATCAACTATACCAATATTTCATTTGATGTGTGAAAATATATATATATATATATATACTTTTACAGTATATTTTGATTATTTTACGATGATTGCTAGAATGATGACTAAAACAAATCAAAATTAAAGAACTTAATAAATCGGTCAGTGGAATTTGAAACAAAGTTATTCAATATTATCAGCTAACGAGTTTTGAAAATTTCAAATTTACTTCGAATATCTCAGCTTTGGCTTTGCTTTGGAAGAATTCCGACTTTTAATGATTTTAAAGAATCACCAAAAATACATCGACCCCCCAAATACATGTTCGTTTGAAATATTTATAATTTGGCTTTTAACCATAAAAGTGTAATTTTCAAACCTTTAGTTGAAAGTTCCTTTGCCCTCCTCAAGTGAAATTTGATTTCATTACAAAAATATTGTTTAATGAGTGGGTGGTTCATATAAATCAAGTTCACACATCATTCAAAAATATACCACAAGGGTAACCGACCTTCCCCTCCACAGAAAACAAAAAAACTTCAACATTCAAAGTATATAATTCATTTTTGGGTTTTCATGAGTAAGCACTGTATTTGACTTAAAATTTGTGTCTAGGAGATTTATTAAATGTATTTTTCTAGGCAGGATAAAATATTTGGTTGGATCCAAAATTATCCTCTGATGAATTTTCAAAGTTTTGTGTTCTCTGTAAACAAATTAAAGGTCAGTAGTGTCGTTTGACAGACACGTCAAACGACACACAATAAGATGACTGGTAGTGACGCAATAACATCAGATGTCTGTCGACTGGCTCGAATTTAACAGACTTTCAAACTTTAATTTGTTTGGGTGTTCACAGTTTGTTTATGTCATTTAATTGATAAATGTTACAATGCACTGCCATGTTACGTCTGGTAAAAGTACTTAATGGAACTACAAACCACTTGTCAGTTTGTAATAACTCTGAAGAGTTAGGCAATCAGTGGTGCAGGTTCTTACATGAATAAAACTGTTTTTATTGGATTTGAAATACTTGATGCAAGCATTAGATATTTACTGTACTATACAATAGACCAATAAATGTTTTTTTACTTGATTTAAGCATTAGTTATTGACAGTTAACCTTACAGTTCAACCAAAAGCGTCAGTCTACTCTCCTGACCTGATGAAGCTGTCTGTGACAGTGAAAGCTTGTCGTGTTTTTTAGTGTTATATCCAAACAATTTCTACTACAGTATCACCCAGGAGAGTGTGCTGGCTACCCCTCCTAATTTAAAGTAAGGGTTATCTCATTGGTTAAAATAAATATTATATTTGTAAGAAGGTACAGGAAAGGTGGATAGAAACATATAAAAGGGGGACGAACACAATATGACCTTTACAATGGAAAGAAGAACACAGTTCACACTTTACACTGCTGCCAATGGACAAAGAGGTAATGGTTGCCTCTTAAAGAAAATTGATCGGCGCCATTTGTCCCCCTTTTGTTTGTATCCACCTCTCCTGTACCTTCTTCCAAAGATAATACAATTACCTCATTGGTTAAAAGAAAGTTCAGTTACCTGATTTGGTGGCCACATGGTCTAGGTGCTGGATATTAAATTGTCTTAAGAGAGTGAGATCGAGGTTTAATCCCGGTCGGTTGTTCTTAGGGTGGTTTTCTACTCTACACGCAAATGCTGATACACTTCCTAGTTCCCAACACTAATGTACCTACTAATTAGTACATAGGCAGGCGCTACGTTTGTTTATAGTGGGCTCCATTCAACTAGAAGAAGAAATAACAGAAACAAACTCAGAAGACTAGTTGTGTTTATTGGGCGAAACATACACATTTATACACATCACATTGTGAGCTGCTCTGTTTGAGTGACAGTTACACAATCTGGAGAACTCCAACAGCCGGTTAGAAAGACGTTTGTCAAATCTAACTCTTGTATCGAATACAACCGTTTTATATCTTAGACTTTGATAAATCAAAGAATGAAATCTTTAAAGGCAATGTTTATAAAATCAAGTTACCAAATTGAAGTACGACTTAGGATAAAGAAAAACAGTTGAAACTGAAAAACATGTGTTTTAATTTGTGGTAAAAATTTGACATGAGTCATAAGTGAGAAAAGTGACCCGTGTTTTTGCTAGAAAAAACTCTATATTAATGTGCTAATCTGAGCAGTCAATCGACAGTAAGTGAAGTTCAATTTTCACAGAAAGGGCCTTTTTTTCTTTTAAAGTCATCAATGATAACACGTCACTATATTTTTGTTATTTTAAAGGTATTAATAATAATATCAAACTTTACATCTGTATATCACATGACTAGGCGTATGAAAGTAGATCTAGGGACTGTCCACTCAGCAAACGTATCACAAACCGGCTGTTAGAAGACAAACTAATCGATCGTTCATAGAAAGTGGCAAGCTTTGCATTTGATTTGTATTTTTTTAAATGTAATTACAATATGAAGAGTGGTCCCTTTAAATGAACTTATTTTTTAAATCTAGAATCAAGATTCACCGGTACAGTCACACCCAATGCTCCGAGACACCATTCACTAACAAAAAACATATATACATATATTAACATTGCATATTTCACAACCAGATAAATACATTAAATAAAGAAATATTTTATTTAACAAAAATAAGTTTATAACCAAATAATAGACATATATTTACATTGTTGGCTTGCCATGTCAATAATATTCCTCGGATATTTAATCAAACTAGAGTCGACCATGATCAAAAAACTCAGCGGGCTGTCGGACGACTCGCAAATTGAAATATCAAGTTTGCGATCATAAAAATGACAGTCTTATCTTGACATATTACACTATGACTTACACTCTCTACCATAGTGTAATAAGGCAAGCCAGGGCAAACAAACCAGAATATGGCCACAGATACACACGTTTTGAAATTAAGAATTATTGACCTTCACAACGGATTCAAACCAAACAAAATTGGGAAACGGGTTTATTTTCAAAGTGTAAGACAAAGTTTTGCAATTAAAAGTTCCTCTAGAAACTACAATCGATAAATCCAAATAAAGTTTTTATTATATAGCATAGAATTTATAAAGCAATAATAGCATATTTATATTTAGAAATTTAACATCAAACTGAACGTGTCTGGAATATTTTGTAGAGATTTTTTAAACTAAATGTGTGTTCCGATATATATATAAATATTTAGCAGCCCGTCTTACTACCCGTTCGGGTTATACGCTTTAAGTACTGATTACTCTAATGGATTAGGAATTGGAGAGGTTTAATTTGAGGAAGTGAACCCGCATTTGCGTGGAGGGAGAGTGGAAAACCATTTAGGGAAAACCACCCCCAGTTCACCCTACCGAGATTCGAACCTCGATCTCCCCGTCCTCAGCGGTCGAGCTCAGCACGACAAGTGCGTTAGCCAACTACGCCACCGAGGTGGGTTGTTCCGATAAAGAATAGGAAGATTTAAAATGAGTAATATTAGTTTCCATTTATATTGAGATGTGATTCTCCACGCACACACATTTGTTTGTTTGCCAACTTTACAAAATGATAACCAAACTATTATTTATGCAATAAAGGAGACACAACTGGTAATAAAGTAAAACATAATTTGGTATTTTAGTATCTCTTGTAAACAAAATATATATTTTTTATTTCGAGAGGTTTCTCAAGTTCACATTTTCGTTTCAGAGTTAAACCAAATCAATGTTTAAATATTTTTATAATTATATAATAATAATAAAATGTATCCAAAGTTTAATTTTAAACATTAATTCAAATAGATCTTGTCTTAACCTGACGAATCACCTTGGCTAGCATTTGGTCATTAATAATTGTAATATGTACAGAGTTATAAAAATTAAATATTAGTTTTGTAGAGAAGTGCGAGATTTACTTTATCACTTCGAAACAAAATCAAATAAAATGAGATATTTCCAAAGCCAACGCAAAGTTAGAATTTTTATTAAAAAAAAGTTTAGTGTTGGATAAACATATTTCACTTTACAGAGCAATGCAATATTCCAAACAAATTTTTTATAAAATGACAAATTAAGTATTCACAAAATGTAATTATAAAAAGGTATTTTTTAGTTTAATTTTTTTTTGTGCAGCTTAGTAGTTGTCAAATCCATAATTTTATAAGTTGAAGTGAAATAATATTCGAAACCTGGCACACCTCTATTAGATTGACAATCATTTTTATAGCAAAGCTTTGAACTCATGTTTTGGGCCCCAAGTTAAAATTGACAACTATTTGAATCAAAGTTGAAGCTTCACAGATCCTTATTTATTTCAAAACAAACAAATCTAGAGTTAACGCATGGCTGCCGAGACTAACTTAACTTGTCCTTCAATGAAATGTTGAGAGATGTTTGCTGGACTCAGCCCAGAGAACATGCTTGTCCAATGGACAACTTACTTCACGCAACAAACTGAACATGGACAAATGAAAAAACTCAGAATTACAGCACATTTAAGCAATTAAGTTTCAGTTGACATAAACTCTATAAAAAAACAACATTAATTTCCAAGCACCTACGACGACAAAGGCGTTAGAAAAAAATTACAATCCCACCAAGTGAGAAAAAACATAATTAATTTTACGATTAGAGTCGAAGAATTAGGTAACATCAATTACAATAGTACATGGACAAGTTTATTTCAGTATAATATTTGTAGGAACTGATGTATCAGCGTTCCTTAGAGAATACAAAAAGTATCAGTAATTAAAACAACCATTCGTTCTCGACATTTAAAACTGAGTTGCAGAAAGCTCATACGCTACTAAAGCTCAGTGTAGAATGTAGTCCTCTAACGCAAGTTGTCGTATTAATGCCGTTTTACACATATTGTGGTACAGAGCGATACATACATACATTTAACAGAATGTTTCTGGTTCTTGAAGTGTTAAAGGCGGACTTGCGATTGTGGTTCTTTGTGATTGGCTGGAAGCGCTACAGAAACTAATGATAAATTGATTCATCACCTAAATCTTCTTGAAGTGACACGATTATTACCTTTACATGTTGAACACAACGCAACCTGGGACAGCGGCATGATTAAACCACGGTGCACTTACAAACACACGCGTTTTGTTGGACAATTTTCGCGGTCATCGGCCAAATAAATGTTGAAAGTAAAAATTCTTCCTCCACTTAAATAAACCAAGCATAAGAAGTGCCGAAAGAGGAAACGTTCATCAGATGTAATATCCGTTCACGATAGGTTTTTACCTGGATGACAGCTCGGAAATCATATGTTTAGGTTTTGGGTTGCCAACACTTGTACAAGATCACAGTTTTGTTATAAATGTAAACATCTTTAACTACCTGTTATATATTACATTTAAAATAACCTAAACTAAAGTTTTCTCATACTATTTCATTTTTTTTAAATAATTTCTTTTTATCCAACCCGAAACAATATTTTAAACATAATTAAAAGTACTTATTTTTCGTTTTGGAACGTTACTGATTTTGTTTAATATAGTGCACACATCAATACCTTTTAATACAGGCATCGTATTTACTTGCAAAAGAGAAAATTGTTGTCCTTTTTTTTACATTCAGGTCTCCACCGTGGTTCGGATTCCACGTTAAACTGTAGGTCCTCCATTTCATCTCGCAATCACCCTACCATTACATATTAGCGTAAGTGACGTATAACCCGAACGCGAACGGGTAGTAAGACGTGGTGCTAATAATAATAATAATAATAATTTTTTACATACAATAAATGATTTTATTTTTATTTTGTCTTATTTTGAAATATTTAACTGAATAAAATATTTTCCATCAACTGCGTGTCTGCATCATTGTAAAAAACTTGTTTACCGTTATGTTCAATCATATGGTTTAAATTCGTCAGTCGCCATTTTGAAGTTATGTTCGTTAGAAGTTTTTGTGAAAGTGGTATGAATATATTTTTTAAGGGGAATAAAACTATAAATAATATTGTCCTAAATTACTGTGGTTAACTATCACATTAATATATTATCATCTGTTTTCATTACAGCCATCTAAAGTGATAGATGTCAGCTGTTGGCGTAGTGATATATTAGGGACTACTTCTAGTAACATTTCGAGCTGTCATCCAGGTACATGTCTATTACTGCGGAAGTATTCCTCACGTTTCAAATAGTTGCTGACAAAACTTAGCACGATAAAAAACCATAAAAAAAACACAGCTTCTATTTTATATTTTACCCCAATACACCATTTTGGAGTGTCCAAGTTTAAAAAATAAATAATCGAGATGGTAAATTGCTAAACAAGAAGTAACACTAAGTCCTTTGCCAAAATAATAATAGAAATATTTAGAGAAACCTTCGTACAGCTTTCATTTTGTTCACGGGGGTTTAATTACTCGAACCTGTGTAGTAAAATGAATGCAGTGTCTGTTAGAAATATAAACAAACCTAAGAGATAAAAAGAAATTATTTTAAAAGCACGAGAGAAAGACTTAACTATTTAAATCCCAATAAAATATATTCTTGATTTAAATAGTTAATAAAACTAGCATTTTTTAAAATTCAAAACATCAAAAATATCAAAGTTAACTGTGTACAAGCTTTTAAAAAAAATATATTCTTAGTACAATTTTTTATGTTTAAGGTTATGTAACAAAATGTGAACGCCGTACCTGTTGGATCTAGGTCAGGTAAGGACAGATAAGTGACTGGGCTGCGATCTCGCCCTTAATGTTCCAGCACCGCAAACAAACAAAGCCAAACGGTCGAACTGACTCTGTTCAAAACAAATGGCCCGATTAAAATGACACATTTAAAATGCCTTTTAATAAAAACTAAAATGTCCTTTTGGGTGCAGACAGCGTAGCTAATGTTTGTGCCGTAAAGATGTAGATTCGTGACAGAGACAGCGTCGCGGCGCCCGAGAAATGCGGGGAACAATATTGATTTATATAAAAAAAACCTCACCCTAAACTCCACTCCACAAATTAAAAGTTATTAAATTATATTAACTTTCAAATCAAAACAAAGATGATACAAAATAATCTCTCTATATTGAAAAAAAACAACATTTATTATTCAAACCAATAACAACTAAACTATAATTAATATTTTTATGCACAAAAACGTCATGGAAAAAAAAAAAGATTTATAAAGATATCCAAAATAACACACAAATACCAAACTTACAATTTTTTTTTTAAACTTACAAATTTCTATTTCAAACAAGAAAAAACAGAGAATGCCAAATAAGTTTTAGCTGACAATCAAGTTCAAAAATGTTCGAGCAAAGACTTTAATCACAGAACTATCAGCCATGTTGAACACGACACACAAAGTTTATATATAAGCTGCCAAAATGTTTAAACTTTTCTTTTTTACTTAAACATATTTTAAGACATTCAGATCATAAAATAAATATAATTCATTCTATTTTGTAATTTAAATTAGAAACAATAAAATATTTACATTATTGCATAGATTTGAGAAAAAACAGAGTCAACAAAATCAATTATCTTGAGTTCTTGTTCGATAAAAAAAACCAGTTATTTATTTAGTTAAACTGTCCGTGGAGTTATTCCTTCAATTCCGACTGTGATGTATCACTAATTTATATTTTAATCATATCTTAAAATATAATTTCAATTATTGGACCTCCTAATTACACCATTAAATACGCTCATTATATGTACATATTTTAAATATTTAATTACCTAAGAATTTGAAGTAAAATGTGCATTTAATCCTTCAGAACAATTAATTATATAATTAGCATATTGTTGAGAGTTGTATTTAAATAGTGTATGTTTGTTAAGAGAAAGTTTAAATGTATCTAAATTGATTGTTTACTAATTAGATCCAGGATTAAGCGGCTGATTGGCTATATTTTACTTTTTAATTGGTTCTATGCCATGGCAAGCAAATATTAATTCCCATCATGCAACTTCAGGTGAGAACGGGGTGTGACAACCTCCGTTCGACGTTCGGCACACCACGTGACAGGGATACAAACACGATCTGGTCGATACTGTGAAATGACCGAGCCCAAGATACGAACATTACCGAACTGAAGCCAAGTCAAAGTTTGAGTCTTTCGATTGTTTTATCACGAATATGTTGTGCATATTTACATAACTTTAGCAACAACATATCATATCAGAGGTTTAGTCGCAAACATTTACAGATTTAATCTAAAATTGACCTAATACAATGTGCACTTTGGCTGCCAATATTTATATTGGGTAACTTTGTAACTTTCCCGAGTGACTTCAAAATCGACAAATATTCAAAGTGAAGTCACACATTTCAAAGCTTCGCACGGTTCTAAAACCAGTCGAACAATTTAGTCCTAATAAATACCACTAACTTTGATAGATGCAGGGTTTGTGAACACATCGTATCGGGGGAACATTTAAAATAAACAATTTCTACAAATAATTAGATTAAAAACTGGTTTATTTGCTTAATGGGCCTTCTTGCCTTCGCTGATTACACCATGACCTTATGTTACCATAGTGGAACCAAGAAGGTACAGTCTGATTTTAATAGGGAGCCCGCCAACTGAAAACTAGAGACCAACGTTGCTACAATGGCAGGGATAAAAGTATTATTAATTGTAGACTACTTAACTTTTTAGTCCACTTAGTTAACAATATAAGAAGAGATTATATCGTGATCCTAAGGAAGTACTATTGGAAGTTTTTGGTAGCTCGATAACTATTAAACGAAATAAAACACATTTCTATAATCCCAAATTTGAGTGATTTTTCAATAAATGTTGAGGCAGAAAGCGGGCTTCATATAAAAACCAGGTTTCAAGGTCGCTGCCCTCAGGGTTAATGAAATGTTTGTCAGTACTACAATAACTGTATTGAGACTCAAATTGTGAGTTTGAGACTTTAATGGGAGCTCAAGTTTAGAGTGAACTTTATATGCTCGGCAAGTTAGAGCTGTCCGCGAGTCTGGAGATGGCCGACGCCTCTAATTGTCTGGAGGTTGATTGTGAATATATTGACGCTATTGTGAATTCAAACATGTTTTATTTTTAATTTTCTTTACCTACCTGTTGTTTATTTGAATAGTCGAGTCCTAAAAGTATATATCTATTGCACTCAAACTCAGCCCAGTCGAGTTTGACCCGGAATGAAAGAACTCGAGTTTACAGATCCCAAGTCTTAACCTAATTTAACTACCGAATCTGTTGCAACTAAGAGTAAGTACTACACAGAAACGGATAGCGCGAATAAAGTTATCAAGCTTGCTTTATAGTGCGCCGACGCGTCGGAACCGATAACGATACGAGACATGAAACGTCTGACCCGACTATTTACCTGATGTAGGAGAAATCTTTGCTAATGGAAGTGGCCTCTGTGGCGTTACCTTCCAGCCCGGCCATTTCCGCCGCGGCCGTCTCCACCGCCACCCTCCTGAAATAGCGCTCCTTCCCTTTACAAGTGTAGCGCTTCTCGTCAAACCCAAAATAAAGGCCCAGCACTATATTCAGGGCAGAGCCGTCGTACCGGTGGCAGCCCGAGTATCGGTACTGAGGTTTTTTGTTGAAACGGCAGCCACCGGATTGTGCGCCTGGAGAACAGAAAAGACACAACCTAAGCACGTGCAAAACTTCAAAATTTCAAATTTGAATATATTCCAAATTCGGACTCAATAGAATTTAATGGAATATTCCAATTCAAAAATTAAACTTTTTAAAGGAGTTATCATAGATCTGCAGTGAATGAGACGCTCACACTCACCGATGGGCAGGATACAATCCTGCGTGAGCGCGCACTGGACCCAAGGCAGCATGATCTTGGTGTGAACGCCCTCGACGTTCACCAGGAGCAGCGCGCTAGCCTCCACCATGGGCAGAAACAAGAAGCTCTCGGCCGTGGTCTGGAAGTAATCGAACATCTTGGGGTGCGTCAGGGAGGAGGTCGGGTGGTAGGTCGCCCAGCTCACCACCCCGCCCTCCTCGGTGGCCTGCTTGACCAGCGGCTCGAGTTGGCCCGACACGAGCCGGTGATCGCACTCCAGGAACAGCACGACCCCCGCCTTGTTCAGAGCGTCCTGGGGACAGTGGGGAGGGAAGACAATCTGTCATGTCGGACACGGTACTCTCTGATCGGCGAGTCTAGATCTAAACTCTATTATAATAATGAGGGACTATCCCCACTAAAATGCCTTAACAATAGCTTCGGCTATTTGTTTCATTAATATATGCAAACCCTGTACAATTATATATATAATTGTCGAATGGCTGCTAAATTGGCCAACTACCGAGTCGCTAATGGCTGCGTTGTCTGATGGCTGTGATCTTAGATAATCACATGTTTATAAACTGACGACTTCCGCACGTCCATCTTAGACTCTGCCTTAAACTATGAGCGAAAGAATGACCATGGGCACGGGACGAATCCTAGATAGCTCAGTGGTAAGAGCATTGGCGTACTAAGCCGAAGGTCCCGGGTTCGATTCCCGTGTCCAGATGTCATTTTTCAATTTTCAGAACATGATATCTATTATAATCGATTCATCAATTAGCGCTTCCTATCAATTTACCAAACACAAGTTTAAGTTATAAAGGATAGCCAGAACTTTTCTGAGTGAAATTGTTCAGATAAAACATTGATAAATACACAAAATACATTCTAAACAAGATATTTCAGTGCCACGTATACATCTTTTTCAGGTTGATATCTAGTGAATTATTATTATTATTATTATTATTAGCACCGCGTCTTACTACTCGTTCGGGCTATACACACTTACACTAATGTGTAATGGTAGGGTGATTGTGAGATGAAGTGGAGGACCTACAGTTTAACGTGGAATCCGAACCACGGTGGAGGCCTGGCATTCCCCACATTCACAAGATGTCTTGTCAGAGGTGAAGGAAGGGTTGGGTAATCAGATAAATCTGTGCCGGGACCGAGGATTGAACCCCGGCCGCCAGCACAGAAATCTGCCACCTTACCCCCCTAGACCGCCAGGTCACCCCGATATCTAGCGAGGTTTGACCTAATTCCCACCCCGGCATCTCTCGGCCGACTACGAAACAGATATGTCGGACGGTGGTGCGATGTTGCGGTACCTGAATGACTAGAGGTCTGTACGCGTGGAGTCGGTCCTCCTCCACGTGAGAAGGAAATAGCTCCAGGTCAAAGTTCACTATCACACATCGGCTGCTGTTACAGTTGGCTTGAAGCTGTCGTGTGGAGACAAACAAAACACTGTGTTAAATTCAACCAATATAAACATTCAACTGTCTTTATTCTAGCTAGCAGTTCTGAACGGCGCGCCCAGGGATATATTAACACATACTGTGCGAGCTTGAATCAATATCTCCATCCTCAAAGTTGATGAGACCTCGTTCTTTTTGGACTTTTTACTCGCTTCATTTGGTTTCTCACGGCGCGTACCACCGGAAATAACCGCGCGTACCACATCTTACAACCCGAATGATTTATCAGCACGTTCATTATTAAGGTACCGACGAGGAAGGTTAAAAATCAGTGGAAATGTGTTCACGATTGCTTTGAGGGAGAGCAGTTGACCATTTAGGTAAAACTACCCTCAGTACAGCTGATCAGCGTGATGAACTAACTTCAGCCATTCATTACTAGCTGTGCCAAGTGAAGCCTTTGGAACTTAAAACGAATATAGCCTGCTCCAGTGGCAGAATGGTCTAAAAAGGTGTCACTCTCGTGCTACGACTGACATGTCAAAGTTCGAATCCCCGTCGAGCCTAATGTGGGTGGTTTTTCCTAAATAGCTTCTAGCTCTCCTTCCAAGCCAACGGGGGTCTATTACCTCTAAAATGCTTCCTTCCTCATCCCTATCACTTAGGTCTAGGATGGTGACAGCCCTCCCTAACCCCTCAGCTACGGTGGCTCCACTCACCATCTGCAGCCCATACTGGCTCACACCCAGGTTGTATATCAGCGTGGTGTGGTTCGGGAGGAAATGGGCCGTGTTGCGGGCCAAACCCACGCCTTGCTGCTCTTGACCGTCTCTAACCTGGACAACAGACCAAACATTCGAGCGTAACATAAACAATATATAATTAGCACCGCGTCTTACTACCCGTTCGGGTTATACGCTTTAAGTACTAATTACTCTAATGGATTAGGAATCGGGAAGGTTTAATTAGAGGAAGTGAACCCGCATTTGCGTGGAGGGAGAGTGGAAAACCATTTAGGGAAAACCACCCCCCCAGTTCGCCCGACCGAGATTCGAACCTCGATCTCCCCGTCCTCAGCAGTCGGGCTCAACGCGACAAGCGCGTTAGCCAACTACGCCACCGAGGCAGGTGACTGTAACATAAACAAACACACTTGAGATCAAATGTCGGTCAGTCTGTTTAGTGCCGTGAAACGTTCTCTTACAGTAGCCCCACGGCTTCTTTGGTGCTGACTGACAGCTCACAGCTGACTTCTGACAGTCAACATTTAGGTATATACCTAAATGTTGACTGTCAGAAGTGACAGCTGCTAAACACATGTTTTTGTGGATCCTCTGGTTCGGTGTAGAGATACGTAATTTGGTCTGGTAACTTTTCAAAGCCGTAAGTCAGCACCAAAGAAGCCATGAGGCTACTGTACCTTACATGACGAAAACAAGGCGCTACGGAGGGGACGACACTATTGGGGAGAGGAGGAGATTACATAACCGTGAGTTATATACCCTGTACTCATCACAAAACAGTGTTAGGCTAATCAAGTCTTGTGGATCATGGTGGACAGGACCGGCAGCGCTAATGGGAGAATCTAGAACTGTTTCAGGACTAACTGGAAACTTAATGTGAAGAGACCATTGGGAAGATAACTTCCCCCCCCCTGAGCTGATGACCAAGCTCTGCTTACGTAAGTAATTATTATTGGAAGCGAAGTGTTCCTCCACACGTCCCCGGGGAACTGTCTGGGCCGCTCGACGAACCCGAGAAGTGTGAGGTACTTGTCATCTGCCACGAGTCGCTTCTCTTCCGCGTTCTCTAGATTCTCCTGTAATTGTGGAAAAAACCGCACTCAGCACTCGAACACAACAGTAGCGCGCTCTTTCTTACAGTAAAACCACCAAAACATTTGCACGGGGCCTCAATGGTGGGCGAGGGCAGCGTTTTCCAAACTGTACTCCGCGGAGGCCCCATGAGGCAATTTTAGAATACTCTGTATTCGTTTTTTATAAAATAACATAACTTTAGTAAATAGTATTGCCAATTTTTTCAAATCTGAATAAACGACATTCGCCAAAGGAGCAGCTAAAACATGTGAGATTTTACGTCGTTTTCAAATGTTCATAATATTAGTATACAACATGCTATGAGGGCCCCAGCTCGTATTACAAGGGCTGGTTTGTTGGGAGGGTAGAGGAGAAGGCGGGGGGGG
>CABFVX010007618.1:0-29629 GCA_902151425.1 Timema shepardi
TCGGGTGGGCCCTCGACCAAAAGGGTAGAACCGGATGCAACCGGTTCGGGTTTGGCGGCTTTGGCAGGTGCCTCGGCCTGAGGTGGGGGGGTATCTCTCTTTGACAGCACACTGGTGAAAGATTGCACCAGTGGCTTTGGTGTTGGGGCTGGAGTCACTGTACCATCTTTACACCAATCAAAGCCTTTTCTTTGGCTCCTGGTGTAATGAATGACGTTTTGCTCGGGGAGTATCTGGTCTACGCTGCCGACCTAAAGCGAAATCATTCCTCAACCAAGCCATCACCAAAAATTGTGCCGCTAATGGGTACCCTACCCTTTCTTGTGAGCTACACCCGCATTTCTCTCCAGCGGTAACCTTACATATTTACATTGTCAAGAGTTATTAGAACTCGCTTCAGTGGCGCCGCATGGTCTAACGCGCTACTCTCGCAGTGGATTAGACTGCTTGATGACTGGGGGATCGAGGTTCGAATCTCGTTCAGGTGTATCTTACAAAATGATTTTACCGCTCTCACTCCACGCAAATACGGGTACACTTCATATAAATATAACTTTCCTAATCCCTAAAACCATTAACTAATTGGTATATAAACCTGTAACCCGAACGGGTAGTAAGACATGGTACTAAAAACAAAGTTATTAGAAAATATATACAGCTTTATGAATTTAACCTATCATTATTTTTCAACCACTGTCAGCGGAGCATCCATCAACACATGTCACATTTAATTTGATTATAAATTAAATTGAAGCTGATTTAAAAAAAAAATATTGGTGCATTTTGGAGAGAAATGTCATCAACAATGCGACATTCAAACCCACTAAAACACTTCTCAGCTATCTTGACATTTCCTGTTGTGACCTTGTTAAAAAAAAAGTAACTTTATTTTCAAGAGGGAGGTAAGATCCATGTTACTATTTTTCAACATTTCGTGTAAAACCTTGTAAAGGAGATAATTTCCTTCATTCATGATTTTTTTACTAACTATAATCTTTTTTAAGGTTTCCAATTGTTAAGATAATATGTCGATACCTTAACCTTTATTTTGGCGTCAATCATAATTTGAAATAACATACCCCCCCCCTTTTTTTTATCACCGCGTCTTACTACCTGCTCAGGTTATATGCATAATTACTCTATAGGGTAGGGATGAGGAAGGAAGCAATTAAGTGGAAGAAGAGTGGAAAACCATTTAGGAAATACCACCCTCAGTGGACCCGACCGACATTCGATCACCGCTCTCTCCGTCATCAGCAGGCCAGTCTAACACAAGAGTGACGCCTTAGACTTTTCGGCCATTGAAGCGCGCATACAACCCTTTTTAAATAACACTTGATTTCTGGGTGTTTGCAACGCGTCCCAATGATCTGGAGGTCCACTGCCTCGTTTTACATTCATACATAGTTCACCCACTCTCACTCCACGCAAATTTGGGTACAGTTATACTACAAGCTTCATCCCTACCTCATTAGCGTAAACTCAGGTAATGAGATTTAGGGGGAAAAAATCGCGTTGATGATTACACTTAGTGATTTTTAGCTGCCTGATTTTAAATTTTGGCGTTAAGGGGAGAGCTATTTCCAAATTATCTGTCGACCGACCGATGTATACAAGTATAAACACCCGCGCATTTATCAATACCAACTTCAGCACTTAGCGGAGTGTGGAAATGTGTTTTTATTAGCTTGGTCAGCTGTTGACCCTGCCCCTACCCCCTTTTACCTCACCCCAATAGTAATATTCCAAGGGAAATCTTCTTATATAATCTTGTCATAAAACCACTTATCATCGTGTACCATTATTAAGGCCTAAAGAGAGGGCTGTAGGTGAATTGCGGCCCCACATTTTCAGAGCCACTTACGAATTGCGGCCCGGGCTGTTGACCTAACCTAACTTAACCTAACAAACCTTCAAATTTTTTGCCAAAACTTGCATTGAACGACAAGAACTGGGGAAGTTTGTATATTACGAGACGATGATAGTTTATATTTGAAATCTATGGCAGCATGCATGATAGAAAGCACATTGCTAATTAGATGGATGAAACTCCGCAATTCGCACGTCAGTCAAAAATCCGGGCCGCAACTCGTACACCATTTCAATATTAGGCCGAAACTCACCTACACACGGAGAGAGAGAATTTCTAACACATTGGTAACCGCTAGCCTCCAACAAAAACAAACTTATTATTATTATTAGCACCGCTTCTTAATACCCGTTCGGGTTATACGCACTTACGCTAATATGTAATGGTAGGGTGATTGTGAGATGAAATGGAGGATCTACAGTTTAACGTGGGATCCGAACCACGGTGGAGGCCTGACATTCCACACATTCACAAGTTGTGTGAAACAAACTTAGTTTAAAAAAGAGGCGCTGTCAGTCCTCGTCACTGCCAACTACCGCCAATCCTCCATCCAAGTAATAAATAAGGTTCTGCTCCCCGGCACCCTTACACACACAAGTTGGAATATCAAAGTAGTGAAAACCAAAACAATCTGAACCCATAAATTAAATTAACACGTGAGGAACGATAAAATATTGCGGGAAAACATAAATTATGTTACTTTACTACCCGCGGCGTTCGTCACTCTCGTGTTAGATTGGTTTGTTATCTACAGGGGAGATCGAGGTTCGAGTCTTGCTAGTAGTATTATTACGCCTAGACATGGTATTATCTCCACGGCCAAAAACTACCAACTATCATGTACTGTGACACTTTTAACTGAAGTAAACGTCATGGAAACATTGATCTATTAGTAGCATCCGTAATAGGGATATGCGCTGTCTGGGAGTATTATGTCGGCGCAGGTACATTAGTTCGAATGACGTCATCAAACCCCATGGATTGCGATAACAAACACACACAAAAAACGCTCTTAGTTGCACGTCATTCAGAAATGTAGTACAATCCTTCCATTGTATTTTTCTTTCAACTTCGTCTCTTTTCTTGTCTTTTTTATTTTTTCAGCGCGTTTCTAGTTTGGAGATTCGAACCCCGAACTCCTCGTCACTGACAAACCAGACTAGATGAGTGGCATTTATTCTGTAGAACCCATTTATGGCTTGAGGCTGAGGGCTAAGTGCACAAAACCATTAATGATTTATTAAGGTTTTTGGTTGACCTCCCCCTCCCCCCCACCCCTCTTACACAAAATTGATTTCCCCGCCAATGGTCCAAGCTCAATATCTTTTAAGGTGGGAGTGTAGGTGACGCAAGAAAAGACCAGTGTTTTTGAAGTTTTTATAGCAACACATTTTTTTAGCTAAATAAATGCTTATGTAGAAACATTAATTTAATTTTCTTCACATGGTGATAGGGCCTATTAATTAGTTGTTGAATATCTGTCATGAGCATAGCGGCATTAGATGAGAAACTTTTTAAAGAAGAGAAAGAGTTATCATTAAATTACAATACATCTTTGACAGATATTTAACAACTGTTGAGGCCACAATGTGAAGAAAATTAAACTTTTTTTTTTTTTTTTACTGGAGCAATATTTGATCTATTTTGACCAAAAAGGTTTTTGATACAAAAACTGCAAAAACACCCTTTCTTGCGTCCCCTTCCATCTCACCATAAAGACCCGCTTCGGTGTTCGAATGGGCCAAGGCACTGGTTCTCACATACCATGGTGACATCCCATTTCGAATCCTGGTTGGATGGTTTTACTTAAATGATTTTCCACGCATCTGCGGGTACACTTCGCCTGGATTCAACATACCTCATTTCTACTTCCCTAGCGTAGTTAGTGCACGTGCGTACAACTCGATGGCAGTCAAGCTTAGACGTATTACACTATGACCCTATCTCTTACTCCGTACCATGGTGGAATAATGAAAGGTAAGCTTGTTACCTAACAGGTTAAATGAAGGGTACCTTACGATCCATAGATTCCCAGTTACGACTGTGTATAAGATTGAAAACCAGGCCTTAGTGTCCTTGGCTTGGACCCTGACGTCTTGTTTATGTCGGCACTTTGTTGACAGCAAAGAGACTTAGCATAATACGTCATCTCTGCTTTTATGAGACGCGTTCTGAAACACAGGAACGTTCATGGTTTATGTGTTTTTTTCTCAACACTGTATATTTTGTCCTCCCAGCCCTCCACTTCCCCCTTTGTGATTATTGTAATTACTTTTAACATTTACGGTGACCTGGTGGTCTAGGGGTAAGGTGTCATACTTATCTGTTGGGGGCCCGGGATTCACTCCTCGGTCCTGGCAAAGATTTATCTGATTACCAAACCCTTCCGTCACTTTTGACAAGACGTGTATTAATCACAACTTGTCAATGTGGGGAATGTCAGGCCTCCACCGTGGTTCGGATTCCACGTTAAATTGTAGGTCCTCTATCTCGCCCTACCATTAGACATTAGCGTAAGTTCATATAATCCGAACGAGTGGTAAGATGCGGTGCTAATAATAATTTAACATTTACATGATGAGCATAGCAGACAATTCCAAGGTGTTTTTTTCTCTCTAAAGCTTCAGTCTTTGTGGGATCATCCGCAGCCTTCTGAGTTGGTTCATTTCTGATTTGATAGTTAAAAACCAAAGACATAAAATCAACGTTAAAAATTTTATCATTACGTTTAAAAATAATATGTTTGCGTAATAAAATAGTGAACTTGTAACATGTGGACCTTCTGGCAAAGGCGCCAACCTCGTGTTGTCTGGTTTGCCGGTAACATGGAGGTTGGTGTTAAAATCCCGTCAATATATTGAGGTTATTTTTTCCTTTGATATTTTCTCACTCTTCTTTCACGTAAAGGTGGTTGGTTATATTTCCTCAAAATTCTAGCTTCCTTTCGTTTATCGCATTCATGTATGTATGGGATGTGAGACGCAAAGCCCGTGTACAGTACCCAGTCTGAGGGGGGACGCAAACGTTATATTTTGACTCGGCGGGATTCTAACTAATGTCTTTCAAAGGTAGATTGATCGTTGTGTTAAGCTTTGTCCAGCCTGACCACGGCCAAGTTATATAATTACTTTTTAAGTGCACTTTCTGAATCATCTGCTCATCAATGAAAAACGGGAAACCTTAATTTTGCTTATATTTTATCGATCGTGCTCGGAATCAAATCCAGGGGCTTTAGATTAGTAGGCTTTTAGGCCCTTGACCCTGTCGAGTGCAAGACTAAAACAGATTTTGTGAGATGGTGGGCGGGAGGGTGAAAGACTGGCTTCACAACCGATCTAAGTATCATTCCACGCCAACAAGAACAGATGGATCACGGAAACCGTAGATGGCGCTAGCTACCGGACAGGTCTTGCAGAAAAATCACACGTTGGGAAATACCATTTTTCTCGAGAACTAGTGAAAGGTTTTTAGTAATATTTTCAACACCTTTTCTAAGATAATGTATCAATGTTTATTAGGTGTTATATTTCCTTTTATGCGGCTGTCAGTTTTCTATTGAAAAAGGTGACCTGGCGATCTAGGGGTAAGGTGTCAGACTTCTATGCTGGCGTCCGTGGTTCAATCCTCGGTTCCGGCAAAGATTTATCTGATTGTCAAACCCTTCCTTCACCTCTGACAAGACGTGTATTAATCACAACTTGTGAATGTGAGGAATGATAGGTCTCCACCGTGGTTCGGATTCCACGTTCAACTGTAGGTCCTCCATTTCATCTCACAATCACCCTACCATTACACATTAGCGTAAGTGCGTACAAACCGAATGGGTAGTAAGACGCGGTGCTAATAATAATAATAACAATCTATTGAAAAATGTCAAAACTATTGATATTTGATTACTGTTACAATTATAGAGGAGGTGTGTATATAAAAAGTATAACTTAATCGACATGCTTCTATTCTTGAACAAACCGTTTCCTAAAAGAAAATTGCAAAACAAAAAAAATCTTGAAGATAATCGTTTGTTCCCATGGCTCCACGCCAAATGAAACGGGCCAATCGCTTTAATCGACTGATTTTACTAGTAAGGACTCTTTTAAGTCAATATTGCGAGCCCGGCCTGTGTGTCTAATGCCGACTGCTCATCTTTTGAACAAACAACGTGACCCGGTTTTTTCCTGTTTATCAAAGTTGTCGGGATAAACAATTTGAGAATGTTTAGTTTAATGTGTTACTTCTTCTTTTTTTTAAGTATTTAAAGTGCTCTTACTGAACCGACTGATTATATTGGCACACGAGAATTTATCTAAGCGAGAGTGAAAGGGCCCATACATTTTGCTGGGAAATGTATTTTCACATACCACAATCGACATGGGGACCGACGGCTTTATTTCTCCTTCGTATAAAGTTGCTCTACGAATTCTTATCACTTAAGAAAAATCCGTCGACCCCAGCCGGGTTTGAACCAACAACATCGTGTCCTGAGGCGAACACCTTACGCCAATAACACCAAGGTTGACTATTGATACATTTGATCGCGTCGAATTCAAAACTTTTTTAATAAAAAAAAGAATGCTCGATATGAGCCTCAAACATTTCCGGGATAAAATAAAGAGTATAAAACCTATAGTTTTATACACCTTAATTTTATTTTTGCAATAAAACGCCACCAAATGGAAGTTATTGCATATTTTTAGTGCAATCCCTAAGTATTTTAAATGTTCTACTTTTACAAGTTTTACATGCCTGATCTAAGGCGTCATTCTCGCAATATACTGGACTGCCGATGACGGAGAGGTCGAGTATATTGAGGGTGGTTTTTCTTAAATTGTTTTACACTCTCTAACCACGCAAATGTGGGCAAACCTTTTCTAAGTCCAACCTTAAATAATTCCTAACAAATTAGCATAGTTAGTATAATACGCTTGCAACCAGAACGGATACTAATACGTGCAACCAGAACGGAATGTAATACGCGGTGACAGCGAAAAAACAAGATCAGCGCAATATCTTACGTAACACTCGACTTCACGTGTTCGTTCGTCTTAAGGTGGGATGGAAAGCGAGATGCGAGAAAAAGTTGGCGTTTTTACAGTTTTTATGGCAAAACATATTTTTTTGCCCAAAATAAATAATATATTGCTCCAGTAGAAACATGGAGTTTAATTTTCTTCACGCGGTGATATCGACAGTTGAATATCTGTCAAGGGTGTTCTGGAATTTAATTACAACTTTTTTTCTTCATTTAAAAAGTTTCCCATCTAATGCCGCTATACTCATGACAGATATTCATCAACTGTCGATATTCCCATGTGAAGAAAATTAAATTCCCTGTTTCTACTGAAGAAATATTTGATATATTTTAGCAAAAAAAAAAAAAGTTTTGCTGTAAAAACTGCAAAAACACTGGATTTTTCTCATGTCCCCTTCCACCCCACCTTAAATGGCCGCCGTATTAACGTAAACATGTTACGTGATTGCGACGGTTTCTACCATCCTGGGTAACGTAGCAACGCATCGGTGTGATGTGCACGAGTCGTATATGGTCACGTGAGGTTGGTGTTTAATGAAAAGTACAACAGGTTTTCTGAAACAGTCTTCCTTAGTTGAAGAAGGAACAGGTTCTTAACTTTAATCCCTGTTACCACACTCGTCCTTGAATATTACACACTATCCACACAGGAAATGGAAATATACATTGAGCAGTTATAAATAGATATTTTTTTAGCTAGTGTGGTTTAAAAACAAAGTATGTATGTTTTTTTTTTAGCACCGCGCCTTACTACCCGTTCAGGTTATATATACTCTTATGTAGAGTAGCCCCATGGCTTCTTTGGTGCTGACTGACAGCTTTGGAAAGTTACCAGACCAAATAATGTATCCCTACGCCGAACCAAAATGACCTGCAAAAACATGTATTTAGCAGCTGTCCCTTCTGACAGTCAATATTTAGGTATATACCTAAATGTTGGCGGTCAAAAGTCAGCTGTGAGCTGTCAGTCAGCACCAAAGAAGCTGTGAGGCTACTGTACTAATCACGCTGTTGGTTTTAAAGGAAATGGAAGGTTATATTAATTGGAAGTGTAACCGCATTTGCGTGGAAGGAGAGTGGAAAACAATTTGGGAAAAATCACCCTCAGTCCACCCAACCGAGATTTGAAATGCGATCTCCCCGTCATCGGCAGTCTACCCTACTGCAAGAGTAGCGCGTTAGACCACGCGGCTACCGAAGCTTGTAGAAACCTCATATCAAAAGCGAGCAGGGAAAAAAAACCAGTATAACGTGACAAGGCAAACATATAGTGTAAACAACTTCCTTACTCTTTACAATAATTACAATAAAATAATAAAACTACGTGGAACCATCCTGTTACTCTTTACAATTACAATAAAATAATAAAACTTCAGGGAACCACCCTGTTACTCTTTACAATAATTACAATAAAATAATAAAACTACAGAGAACCACCCCTTTACAATAATTACAATATAAAAATACAACTTCAGGAAACCCCCCCCCCATTAATCTTTACAATAAATACAATATAATAATAAAACTTCAGGGAACTACCCCATTACTCTTTACAATAATTACAATAAAATAATAAAACTTCAGGGAACCACCCTGTTACTCTTTACAATAACTAGGTTAGATACGGTTATGTCAAGTGTTGCCATATGGTGCTCAGATACAACAATGGTGCTCTTTTGATGCACCTACCTTGTGCACCTTTAGTACCAAGCCCTTAGTTTGGGTTTAATTTGGTAATCCTTAAATAATTTTATAAAATCGAAGTTAAGGGCACTCGATCTACAAGTCAGGCTTGCTTAGTCTGATTTTCTGGTGAATGAGAGATTGAAGTCCGGATATCGGCTGTGCGTACTGAGCGTGGTTTTTTTTTATTTCCCAGAATTGATTTTCTACTCTCCTTCCACGCAATTGCGGGTACATCCACTATTATACCTTCCTGATACTTACAATATGAACGTAACTGATATATACGCGTACAACCCAATCGGTTTGGGAGAGGAGATGGAAATAAAACCAAGAGTTATTTAACGGCTTTATCCAAGGAATAGGGATAAGAGGCTAGTTTGAAAGAAGTGCACTAGCATTAGCCTGGAAGCGATTGATTATATCTGCCCCGAGATGTGTCCGATCCGGTTTGCTTTGAACGGTAGAATCGCATCCAAAATTGTTCTCTTCTCACCTACTCTTCTTAGGACTTCATTTGTCACCCTGATCTTCACAGCACCACAATTCAAAACTCTCAAAGTATTTCTTTTTCATCTTCCTGAACGTCTTAAGTTCATACCCCATACAGTGCGATGCTCCAAATGTAGCATTTATCAGTTTCTTCCTCATTTCCAAACTCAACTGGCTGACAGCTTCCTTGTCCATAGCGATCTTCGCCCTACTACTCTCTAAATAAACTGTATGGAAAAGTAGGGACTCCGTCTGGAAAACGTGGAAAATTACAAGAATCTTGGATGAAGAAAATAGTGGCAACTGTGATAGGTCATGGCTTGGCTTATGAATAAGTTTAGTAACTTTTGTGAGTGTCGAAAAAGTTCTTATCTAAATTAGATTGTAGCTCTGTATAATTTAAAAGCACTATCCACCCACGTCTTATCAGTTTGACATTGATGGTTTGAACCACGCACCATTTACCACTCGGTTGCATCATGCAATATTTGACATGGGTCTGGACTGAGGTGTCCTTGCTTCATCTCCAACACAACCAATAAATATTCATCTATCAAATGAACTTTATTAGATTCGAGCTGCGATGAATCTCTTGGAAGACGCATCAAGATTAATGTTTGGGGGGAAAAAAGATCGAAGTCTTCTTGTGATATATTAATAATAGCTTAACAGAAAGCATGAAAGATCAATTACTTGAAAATGTTGTCACAACATATTATCTTTATTCGTTGGCTCAGTAGGTAGTGGCGCCTCTGTATGTCCAGGGTCGATCCCTGGCTTCACCTAAAGATATTATGTTGGTCGAATTGGGGTTTGTCTTTTCACAGTGATACAATTGACGGTCGGGGTACATAGTTTTGTTTGTGTTATTTAATTAGGCTAGTTTGTAAGTACGGTCCATTTTTTCAAAATTGAGAACATTTAAAAAAATACAAACACATATATTTATTTTGCTCTCAACATTGATAGCATTTTACGTACTATTTTATTGGCATTGTTAATAGCATCATGACTAACAGTTGCAGATCACATGACTTGACGTATGTATGTGTGAAAGTAGATCTACTAACCTTTTTAGCTAGGAGAAGGGCCGCCTCCTATAAAAATTGAACAGTAGTGCGCTGATATAATCAGCCTATTCAAAAAGCACGTTACGTAACTTTCCAAAAAGTTCACTTATTAAAAATAGAGAAAACATCATTAAATTTATTTTAATTCACAAACCCGATATATAAAATGTATCGATAAATTGACTACTAAAACTTTATTAAATATGTAGATTAAAAAAAGTGAGTGAATTGATAGTTTTGCCTGGGCGAATACAAGAAGCAAGCGATAAGAGCAGTAGCAATGATGATGTCAAGGAAACGCGAACTCATTAAACTGTTAATAAACTACAAAAAACTAAACGAAAATATCTCAAGCAAATATCTATTTGGAAAGGGAATCTTTCGTTGAATTTGACCAGTTATATCAACAACAAAAAACACTAAATATTTGTTTTAGCGTCGCGTTTTACTACCCATGCGAGCTATACGCTTATGTACCAATTACTCTACTGGTTTTAGAGATTAGGAAGGTTATATTTAAAGGAAGTGTACCCGCATTTTTGTGGAGGGAAAGTGGAAAGTACATCTGACCGAGATTTGAACCTTGATCTCCCATTCATCGGCAGTCTAGTATACTGCAAGCGTAGCGCGTTAGACCACACGTCCACCGAAACGATTCACTAAACATAAAAAAATTAAAAAGGGATAATTCCGGCTCTTCCATACAGAGTGCTTTGACCACTCTATCCTCAATCAATCGGCTATGGTAGTTTTTTATTTTCAACATCAAAAACGCGTCTACTTTTTATTTAACTGATTCCGTTAATTCTGACATCTCATTCACCCTTTAGATGTAATTTAACCCAATCAAAATATACACAATAAACACTGACTGTGGATGTAAAAATAGAAATTGTGAAGACATACACTCCTTTTGTGAGCAAAAGTTGTCGAGTCTCACCGCGCGCGAAAATATCAAAATATTTTTTATCTCCACGGGGTCCTTTTACACAGGAGTTTCTTGGCGCGCGTCCTGGGCCTTTGTTTTTATACAAGCAACATATGTCATGCGTCATGAAAAGGATAGGAGGAAATGAAAAACAAGGGCCAGGGTTGCCAGTCTCTTCTTTTCTACCACTCGGGATGAATCCGTGTGGTTACCATTTCAAGAACTAATAAAGCGGTAGACATTAAATACCCAACCACAATTAAGAAACTCACTGACCTGACACATTTCAATTGATACCTTATGGTAGCCCAAAACACGCGTGCCGTAGAGGTTGGTTGCCCTACAGACTCACCAACGCGGCGAAATAAAAGCTGACGCCTGTATGAAATGCCCCATTGAATACGCGCCGCTTCGCCTCTACGTGTGACACTTCCATGCCGACAGTGCATTTGATATTTTCATTTCTCATATCTTCTGACTCAGGCTACAGGCTGTAAACAGTAATGGCTGTAAAAACCTTCTCATCGCTTCAACCACACCTCTCTCACCACTTTCTTTTGTTCTCTCACGTAGGCTATCGCTTATTTTCCCCTCACGATGTAGTGGGCTTTTTTTAATTAGTGGGTTTAACTCCATGCTCATTAATGGCAATCTAAAGGAATGGGTATGAGACCTTTTAGGGGAAGTGCCCCGCATTGACTTAAGGATAAAATAAAGAGAAAACTGCACTGCACCCGGCCGGGATTCGAACTTTAACCTTACAGTCACCGGAATTCTGGTATATTGACTAAAGATCACGTGACTACAAGAGCGGGTAATTTCCACTCCTCCCCCTTACCCCTCCTATGGTGCCTTTTAGCATGTGCATGCTGATGCATTTTTCTTAGGATCGAATACTAGTCGTGCCACCAGACCGGCCACCTACTCAGGTAGGAAAAAAGAACCAGTTTTTCTGATTCACACGTCACCGCGACGCTGCTATTCCCGGAGGGGAGACTGAGTTTGGGAATCCCCTACTGGGTCAAGTGGCGGTAACATACATGGCATGTATGTTCCGTGGTAGCTCGCGTGTGACTGACACTGATAGCAGTTTCTTGTCTCGTGAGTCGTTCAGTACGCGAGTGACTGTGCACAACGCGGAGGAGTGTTTAGAACTTTCATCCGCCTTTACTTTCAACTCGGACTAGGATAATATAAACATAGCAGTTTTTTTTTATACCGTGCTATTTTCTCCTTCTTGTAGGTCTTTAACAAGTTGGCTATCGGAGAGGAATCTAGAGATGCAGTGGTAGTTTTGCGATCCAAATCAGGTCGATTAGACGAAGACTTTCAGTAGCCGTCATTTGTGGTAAAGTCTTCTCTTCGGGGTGTGAAGAACCGACTTGTGTTCTTGGGGTTTATTTACTCGTCTTTGTAAAGATCTGTGTGGTTACCAGTGTGTGTGTGTCCGTGTGTCATTTCGTTAATACTTGAAGGTGGATGCTGGGAAACTTAACTCAGGTAATGGATGGCATCTTGTATTCAACACATTTTCTTTTTAACACTGCGTCGTACTACCTCTTCAGGCTATACGCATAGTATGTACTAATTACGCTAATATGTCATGTATGAGGAAATTAAATGATAAGAACTGTACAAGCATTACTAGGAGGCAGAATGAGAAACCACCCTCAGTACATGTGACTAGGATTCGAACCTTGACCTACCCGACGTCACTTACAAACCAGACTTAGACTAGCCTGACATTTAGACCCCTTTCCTTCTAGAGTGGGTCCTGATTACTTTTAAAAGACATCATTAATCGGCGTGTGATTTTTGTCGCTACGGCCTATATATAAAACCCAGAGAGTTGCAAACAAAATGGTACGGTGTATCTCACGCACTTTCTCGCTCCTTTACCTTAAAAATGGAGATATTTACTTAAATCGCTAAGGAATGTGAAACGAAATAGATCCATTACATTCTAACAAAGAGCATGGAATAATATAAACTGTTACAGAGACATTGATAAAAGAGAAACATCGCTGTCCACCAAAGAACATAAAAATTCCACGTTAAACTGTAGGTCCTCCATTTCATCTCGCAATCACCCTACCATTACACATTAGCGTAAGTGCGTATAGCCCGAACGGGTAGTAAGACGCGGTGATAATAAAAATAAAAATAATAATAATAACAAAAACAAAAAATCAACTCCCGCATTTCCCAGACTTGCACTAAAATAGTGTATCTGCTAATAGCTGGGAAACTATTTGTTTTATATATATATATATATCAAATAAAAGTTGTTTATTTTTAAGAATCATACAACTTTGTCATGATAAGTTATTTCGTATCTTAATAGTTTCGGAGATATGATCAAGATTGGAAATTTCCTTCTCTGTAAGGTAACTCTCAAAATAATTTTCATAGGAAAATGAGATTTTCCATTTTGTTTGTAATTTTAAACAGTGTCAAGATAAAAAAAAATTCTAATCAAAATTGTTTTAGCAGATTTTGAGAAAATCGATTATTATTTTTCTCCCGCAATTAAAACAAATCTGACGTTTAGTGTCGATACGTGTCAACATATCATAACACCCATCATCAGCTTCAAGTGATTGCACTGCTCTTATGTATCTTGTGTATTGTATCGTTTGGATATGAATTGTTGTCAAGTTGACTTTTAGATTCTGATCAGAGCAAAACATTTTGTGTAAGATTCTTTTAGTCAAATCTTCAAGTGGACACTACTAAGATGGACGAAGAAATATTAGATGAACTTGATTAAGAGGAGGAGATTGCAGCCTCAATTTTCACTGGAACACTCGAGAGAATGGATAAATCCCATAAATGCCGAGATGGGTGAATTTAGTGAATTTTGTATTGTATGGCCTGAACCTTTGAAAGATGAAGAGCGTTTCAAAATGTACACTTAGGATGTAATTAAAGGAGTTTTCTAGGCTTCAATATCTTAAGAAAAAAAGAATCTAAATCGAAAAAACTCAAATGTCACTTTCTGATCCCTCAACACATCTGACAAAACTCTGGATGTCCTGATCTTGGGTTGATGTATGTTACGACACGTTGACATGCATTCCGGCGTCAGATAACCCATATAATATCACAACATATCACGGCAGTGTGAGCACTTCAATATAATTTAGGCCTATTGTGATGTTTTTTTTAACTAAACTGTCATAACACGTGTTAACACAAAACATCAGCGTAGTCTGAATTCGGCAAATTATCGATGAGATTTTAAAAACATGACTCAAAAGACGATATTAAAAAAAACACTAAATTAGCCAAGTTTGATAAACCTGCAGTAAGCTTATTTCTTTATTATATAATTAATGGGGTACCTGCTTCGGTGGCCGCATGGTTTAAGGCTCTACTCTCGCAGTAGACTAGATTATCGATGACGGGGAGATCGAGGTTCGAATCTCGGTCGGGTGTACTGAGCTTTTTTCCAAAATGGTTTTCCTCTTTCTCTACGCAATCGCGAATACACTTCTTCCAAATATAACCTTCCTAATCCCCAAAACCATTATTATAATTAGTTCATAAGCGTATAACCCGAACGGGTAGTAAGACACGCTCCTAAAAGAAAATTGATTATTTCACTGCGGACAATAGATTAGGCTAAGAGTGATTACATTTTGAAAAATTTTTAATGCCATTCTTATTCTTTAAAAGATAGCATAAAGCCCTGCGCTAGGAGCTATAATACAGTACAATTTTAAAAGAAAGCTCATTTTAGAAAATACATTTTTTGAACGCTCAAAATTTTACTCTTTTAATAATGTTATCTAATAGGTACAAAAATTGATAAAAGTGACAGATATATCACATTGCTTGCCGTATGAATATAGGAAAGTAGATCTATTAACTTTTCTATCTGGATAAACTCTCTTGCAGTGAGAATTGGACCGTAGTTGACTTACTAACAGTTTCCATCACATTGTCTTCTTGTGGCGTGAGAAGGAAGCTCCAGCAAAGGATTTTCCCTTCTCTAAACTTTGAGGGTTTTTTTTGGTGTACAATGCTACTACTATTGCTTATATTACTCCAGCGTATCTTCAATTCAGGCTTGGTCGGGGTTCGAGTCTCTTTCGTGCTTACTGAAGATTGACGCATAGAGTTATTTAACGTGCACTTTCTGACCCGACTCATCATACCGGCACACTAGAATTGCTGTGAGATAGATTGAAAGAGCCTACCAATTTTGCCGGGAAAGTTATTTCCACGTACCTTCCAGGGTTATTTTACTTGCCACGATGTACATGGGACCAACGGCTCTACTTCCCCGTCCGAAGGAAGTTGTGCTACGGATTTTTATTGCTCAAGAAAAACACGTTGACCTCGACTGTATATTCCATTCACGGTAGGAATTGACTTCTGAAAGGCCTTTTTCCCTACCATAAATCTACTATATAGTAGGATATTGGTAAGAAAAAAGACCTTTCAGAGAGTAATTCCTACCGTGAATGGAATATATTTGAACATACGAATATCAGGTCCTGAGGCGAGCACTTTACTTCAAGAACACCTAGGTCAATAAAAAAACATTTGAATATTACAGGGAAAAAGGGGGAACTCATATTATACATATTTTCCAAGACAACTCCATTTTCTTATATGTCAAACCTCATAAGGACCTCGGCAAATTTTATTTTTAAATCGATTTAAATATGACCGATACCTCTTTTAACCATAATCTAAAGTGCATTGTAAAGGTATTATGATTGTCTAACAGGTGGCAGCACCAACCCAATTTAGGTTTAAATTGGAATTTCCCCCCTTTCCCCTATGCCATTAATTTGTAAATGACAGATCTACTTTAGTGGAAGGGGATTGTTTACTTTTGAGTCTCAACCAAAAATGAGACACCTTAGTTTAGAAGCGCGCATGAGGAAAAACCCAATTATTTAATACAACTTTTATCTCCACAAGCACTTTCACACTGGGCGCCCTCCGGTCGCTAGACGTGTGTAGTCACCATAGGAGCGCCCTCCGGTCGCTAGACGTGTGTAGTCACCATAGGAGCGCCCTCACGGTCGCTAGACGTTTGTAGTCACCATAGGAGCGCCCTCCGGTCGCTAGACGTGTGTAGTCACCATGGGTGGAAATCTCACGAGCATGGTGTTTTTGGTATAGTCTGATTCCGGCAGCAAGGACCTTCCAAAAAAGACTGTTTTGCTTCATCTTTGAGAACACATGTCTACCACTACCCGTTTCAGTGGCTAAATGGTCTAAGGCGTCACTCTCATGTTAGATTGGCCTGCTGATAACGGGGAGATTGGGGCTCGAATCTTGGCTGCGTCTACAGGGAGTGTTTTTTTTCTTAAATGGTTTTACACTCTTGTTCCACGCAAATGCAGGTAGTTAACCTTTAAAATCCTTTCTTCCTCATCCTTACCCCGTTAGAGTAATGATCATTTATGCGTATAACCCGGACTTGTAGTAAGACATCGTGATTTAAAAAAAGTGTTATTGAGAGAGTAGTGAGTTTCTATTTTAACTTGACCATTTGGCATTTCGTCTGTGTGTATCTATGTTACGCGATAACTGTCAGATGCGTAAACCAATTTTAACGAATTTTGGCAGAGACTTATTTGTACCAAGTTCGAACGACGTGTGTACATAAGTTTTCAAAATGGTGACCGCTCGAAAGGTTTTTTGTTTAATAACTCATCTCAAGCGGTTTAATTTATTAATTCTAAGTTACCGATCGAGGACATAGTTTTTTTTAAAATTAACACCTGTTGCGGAACGGACGTCTTAAATCACGTGATTAACGGGTATTCCCTTTGTTTTACACGTTTCCTGCGATTTAGTTGCATCGCGTTTCCAGGTGAAGGAAACGGCACTCTATTTTCATAAATGAAAGTGCTACTCATAAATTGTAAATTAATTATGAACCATGAAACTCGGTTTTGCGGATGTAGGGGATTAAGCGAAATCATTTATTTTGTTCATTTTTTTATTTTATTTTTGCCTTTCTTCGACACACAGTTTCTTTTTACCACCTCTGAACTCGGTGGGGAAAATGACGTATGGGTGTCCGCCAATAGATGAAACAGAATTTGACTGTCATTAAAGCTAAAATACCACATATCCATACGCCAAGTCAGCTGTCACGCATGGTATATATAGTATACTTCTATAAAGTATTACAATACACTGCGCAAGTATTAATAGTTTTCAATATGGACCTAAAAAAAGTTTATATTTTCTCAAATAACTTTTTTTTTGCACCTTGGCCACAGAGAAGGGTTTGTCTGTGACCTTGGCATATCATCCGTTTTAGCTATCCACATTTAATCCCGCTAGTGGAGTAGGAATAGTAACAGAAATGTGTCCGCACTCTCAGTACAACTTTTTATGTAAAAAGTGCACAAATACTGACCTGTTCTCGCGTTTCCTACACTCCCACCTAAAGTAACATGCACTTTCTGAACTGACACTATATCAGCACACGACTTATAAACTAAATTAGTTTTTTAACAAACACAACATCCAGCACCCGGCTGTTAATTCATCACTGTGCATGGGGAAACCCACATTTCACCAATGATAATTATTTCGACCGTGCCTGGAATAGATCCTGGAACCCTTATCTCAGTAGGCTAACACGCCACCAACATGGACATTTTATTATATTAGTACAGTATTGATAATTATTATCTCTAAAAATTGACACTTGCATATCACATTACTTGACTTATGGATACATGAAAATTTGGTTCAGTACATTTCTTTTTTAACTGTCAAAGAAATTTCTTCCAATCTCAATCGGATTGTAGCTAACGAGAGTTATATTGGTTCGCGTTTGTTTCCAGACGGCAGTTTGGACCCTGCGCCTTCCAGAAGGTCTCCGTGGCTGCAGTCCCGGGTTCAAGGCCTGGTGCAATCCCTGCATGTCCAGCAGACGCAGTGGCGCTCTAACCAGCGGGGGGCCAACAAGTGGCGCCAGTACGTCCCCGCACCGCTGCGCCGCCTCAAGCGTCTGTTCAGCACAAACTCCGAGCCCGACCTGCTCGTAGATGACGACTGGGACTTTGGTGCCGGCCCTGGCGAGCCTCAGGGGAGCGGCTCTGAAGGGGATGAAGTAACGGCGTACAGCGCGGAAAGGAAGGTGTCTGGGAGTCTCCACCATGAATCGGAGGAGGACTTCCAGTGGACGCAGAGCGGCACGGCGAGCAAGCTGCAAGAGCCCAACAAGCAGTACTACGTACTGACTCCGGAAAGCGACGCTGGCTCGAGCGGGGGGGACGGGATGACCCAATGGAGGAGGAGCAGGTCGGACGCCGACAGTGACAAGGCGGGTGTAGAACCCGGGGCCGCCGTCATGGCGTCACCTCAGGATAACCGCGGGGTGTCACCCGATGACCACCTGGAGACGTCGCTCACGGGTGTCCAGGTCGTCCAAGAAAACGCGCTCAGTGAGATAAACATTCCTAGTTCCGTGTGTGATATTCCTGAACAAAAAGTTGTGCCAAATCTAATTTTGACGTCGCCGGAAGTAGTCGAAGAATCTCGACATATCACGGTTTCATCGGTGGCGTCTACCGCGAGTTCTAACCACGTTCCTGTTGCCCACGTCTTGCCCCCAAGCATCATCTTGTCCAAGAGCGTAATGCCCAACCCCAGCATCGTCTTGCAGCAGCCGGATCAGACGTCGTCCGGAGAGGACGCTAGGTCGAAAAGTGACCTTGGTCAGCTGCACCTGAAGTTGCACGCCGCCGAGATGGTCCCCTCTCGCAAGTCTCCGGTCACCGTGCAGGAGTGGGTCGACTCCTTGCCCCTCTCCGTCAATAGGTGAGTCCACTACATTCTGCTCTTTTGGGTAGATAGTTAGGGGTCGTCCATAAACCACGTGACGCTGTCGAGGGCAGGGCAAGGGGCAGCTATAATGTCCACATGATGCTACATGGGCAAGAGATTGGTACATAACACTGCTACTTACTAGTTGTAATGTTGGAAAAATAATATTAATGTTCATATTTTGAAATCATTTATATTCAAGATTGAAAGTGGATTCTGAATAGTATTAAATCTGAGCCCCTCTTTTTTTAAATGTCACAAAAGTTTCCCTGTGAATTAACAACACGATAGATGTGAAAGGCTATGTAACACAGATTGGAGGGGGTAGGGGTGAGGAGTTATGCTAAATGTCGACTTGGTGCTACATGAGAGGGAGGGAGGGGGTAAAAAAGCAAAAGAAAAAACCGTGTGCTGCGTGATTTATGGATGACCCCCTTAGGTGACCTGCTTTACCAACTCTACATTGATGGGTTACTCGACACAGTTTGAACAATACACGTTTTAATTAAAATAAATTGTACAATCTAGGTCATTACTGAGTGGGGGTATTTTGGGATATAACCATTTTTTTGTTTCCATGGCACCATACTACCTGTTCGGCTTGTATGCTTATATACTAATTATTAACGCTAATGGTTTTAGGAATTGGTAAGGTTTTATTTATATGAAGTGTACCCACATTTGCATGGAGGGAGAGTGAAAAACCATTTTGGAAAAAACCCTCTTAGTACACCCGACCGAGATTCAAACCTCGAACTCCCTTTTATTGGCAGTTTAGTCTACTGCGAGAGTAGCACTTTAGACCATGCGGCTTTAGACCCAAGCAAGTAATATAGGCCTAACTAGGTTTTTTCTTTAAAAGTTTATTTTTTTCAAATAAAGTATTTTTTTTTCTATAAAAGCTGTAAAAATAATGAAGTTATCTTGTGTTCCCTTCTGTCCCACTATAATAATGCATTTAATTATTCCTCAATATCTAGGCTTGTAGACTATAGTAATGAAGTTTTTTTTAAATCACTACATCTACAAAGCCATTTTTTTTTACCTTTAAGTTATACTTCAAAAGGGATTTATTGCTGAAAAAAATTATTGCCATTCCCTGTTGGGAACTTAATCATGCTCCACTACAGGTATAAATAATTACTGCTTTCTCCAAAATAAATTTCTGGGTAATGCCCTGATTTAAAATAATAGATATTCCTATTTAAAATAACTTTGCTTTCAAAGTCTCAAAATTAATCATTTGAATACTAGAAAAGAAGACCAAATATTATAATTTAATTTTATTATTTAACTACCTTGTTGCTTTATAATAGGTAAACAATATGGTAATAGCATTTTAAGTTTCATTGTGCCAAACTTTTCACACACAAAATCTCATCTTTAACAATTTCCGTGGTGTCAGGAAGTTTTAATAATATGTAGCATTATATGAATACCAAAGTAAATGCTATATACAGTCAATTTGCCACTGGAGTAGTGTTAACTGACAACTAGCAAAAGCTACCAAATTTACTCTCATTATATCTATTGACCAAACCAAATGATTTGAAAGACCATGTGTTGATTGATTGTCATTTTTGGCAATCAAAACTTTCACAATAAACAATTCAAAACTTTCACAACAAATAATTTTTCTCTAATTACCGGTATGTTTTTCTTTTAACCATTTTTGCATCTTCTGCTAGCTGTAACAGGGAAAACAGGGAAGGGAATACCTAGAATAGTCAGGGAATTTTTGGATGACAGGGAAATCTCAGGGAATTTAACTAAAAATAAGGAAAAGTCAGAGAATTAAGAAATATGTATAAAATATCCCATTAATTTTGCAACTAAACACTAAAACAACAGTTAATAATACCTAAATAAAATAACATTTTAATTTTTTAGATAACTGATCAAACCATTTATGTTTATTAAATACAAACTTTTTTTTATATGTGATCAATAATAAATAAAATAAAAGTGATCATCCACCATTAAAACTGGAAAAAAGTAGGCAGGGAAAAATTGAAAAATGTTGCTAGGAAAAGTCAGGGAATTTTGTAAAATATGTTTTGTAGTCACCCTGTTTAAGTTT
Source organism: Timema shepardi (assembly GCA_902151425.1). Lineage (NCBI taxonomy): Eukaryota > Metazoa > Arthropoda > Insecta > Phasmatodea > Timematidae > Timema > Timema shepardi. Next base: position 20,962 of record CABFVX010007618.1, read on the forward strand.
ACCTCCACTCCTTTGGGGAATGGACTCTGCCCATAAATTATTATACCTGCTATATAAATAGTTATTTTCAGATTATTTCCATTGGTTTTACTATCAACACGGTACAATGTGGGCACATAATGACTTGATTACTTTTATTTTATAATACAATACCCCCTACATTTTGATGGTAGATAACTAGTACAGGGCTCACAAGTGACCAATCAATTAGTATCGGTTTCAACTAGTATGAACTAGATACATTGACAGACTTCTCTTCTCAACCAATCATTCTTCATGGGTACCATGATTAATACAATTTAATCCGCCGATTATGAAACTTTACATCACTATGTTGACAATTCTTCAACCGAATAAAAAATGTCCTTGAAAGGAATTGGATAGGTCATTGAGGATAGTTACTGTCCATTTACTGGTTAAGTCTTTCCAAGGTGTTTTTGTTTTTTGTGTGTGCTGCATTAAAGGCCCTACTATCAGTCTGGACTATCAGCCTTTTCTTTTAATTAATGGGATAGGGATTAGGAAGGTAGAATATGGAGTAAATGTACCTGCATTTGTGTGGAGGAAGAGTGGCCAATGATTCAGATTAAAACAACTTAAAACATTGTGGCTCCAGACGGGGAAAATCTTAAAAAGTCAGGGAATTCCTTGATGTCAGAGGAAACAAGTAAATGTCAGGGAATTAAATCAAAAATAAGGAAAAGTCAGGGAAATGCTTGACTTTCTATGAACCTAAACATTTAAACAAAATTGAGGCATTTTGTTTCTCGATGCTAACAAAATGTATTTTCAAGATATATCACCCTTAACATGAGATGGTTGTACAAAGTTTGTTTTACACCACATTTACACAGGGATACAAATAATGCCTAAAACATTAAATACTAGAAAAAAACTTACAAGAATGTTGATGTTTAGAAGCTTTGCACTTTTAGAAAATATGTGAAGAATATATAATAAACGAAAAAACTCCAAATCACAAAAAAAAAAAAATATTTTAAAATATTATTTAGGGTTGTTTGAAAATATGGCAAAGATGGGGGACTTTCATAATAAAATCACCCTGTCAAAGTACATGGCAGGGATTCAAACCCGGTCGCTCCATCGCCTATAATTAAGTCTTAATGCAACTCCTTAAATATATGAAGGTAAAGTGTATAGATCAAAATGAAGGTTTAGGCCATATAAGATGTGGCTAAATGTTGTAGACAGTTGTTTTCTTGTGATTGACCTACATATCAAGAAACGCACATTTCCCTCTGTGTTCACAAAGATGGGTCAGCTTCAATTGCCTCAACAAGCTTTAGCTATCAATCATTCAACCAACCATCAACACACTTCATTGATTTCCATTAAGGTTTTCCTAACTCTTTCGTGCAAATTTGGGTGTATTTCTTTTCAAAAGCAGGGTTACCACACACCTGGAAAACTCAGGGAATTATTTTGTTTCTTGAAAGTAAGAAAAAAACCGGTAAAACACAGAGACGTTTACTATCAAACTAATGAAAATTCTGTAATAATTGTAAATTTGAATCATTTAGTGTGTATAACAAAAAAGAATTGTACATAGGAAGATAAATTAAATTAAATATATCTCCCTGTCCCCTAAATATTTCTCGCCACTTCTGAAAACTGGGTAGTGTAACGACCATATATTATATTTCCCCATCAAGCTCAAATAACCATCTTTTAAACACCAATTATTTGACTTCACACAAGTCAATTTGATCAAAATTGAATTGAATTATTCTATTCTTCAATCCAAGTTGTCTGGAAAAATGAAAATTCCTCTGTAAAACACACATACTTTTGCAAAATCTAGTAAAAATACAGGAATATTTGTTAATTTGGGACATTAAATTGAAAGCTTAAAAACAGGTCTTTGGATGTACGAAAAAGTGAACTGAATAACTAAGCATAATGTTTCAAACATGTCTTATTACCTCTTGAATAAGGATTGTGAAGCGACATAAGATAATATTTCCCCGTCATTATTTATTATTATTATTATTAGCACCGCGTCTTACTACCCGTTCGGGTTATACACACTTACGCTAATGTGTAATGGTAGGGTGATAGTGAGATGAAATGGAGGACCTACAGTTTAACGTGGGATCCGAACCACGGTGGAGGCCTGGCGTTCCTCACATTCACAAGATGTCTTGTCAGAGGTGAAGGAAGGGTTTGGTAATCAGATAAATCTGTGCCGGGACCGAGGATTGAACCCCGGCCGCCAGCATAGAAATCTTGACACCTTACCCATAGACCGCCAGGTCACCCCGTCAATATAAATCATCCGATTTTAAACATAAGTTACATTACTTCACACTTAGTCACTGATGAAAAATGAATTCTTATTACTCCTTTGTTCAATCTAAGCCGCCCGGGAAATTGGAAACTCCTTTTAGGACACCTGGAATACTCTACTCAGGGAATTTGGTAGTAAGAAAACAGTGGAAACCCTCATATTGACTTCCTTTAGCTATGTCAATCTTTATAATGGACTAGCTTTTGCCCGTGGCTTCGCTCGCGTTATTGTTTATTTTCTCAATAAATTCAGGTTGTTGTCGACACAAGAAGTATTAAAATAAAAACGATGAACTTATTCAGTTTGTTGGTCAATACATGTAGAGATAAAGAAACATACAAACTACACAATATAAATATATATATTTAATATTTACCACTGCGTCTTACTACCCGTTCGGGTTATACGCTTTAATTACTAATTACTCTAATTGATTAGGAATTGGGGAAGTTGAATTAGAGGAAGTGAACCCGCATTTGCAATATAAATAAGGATTATACTCATTTTTCCGTATCAATTTTGTGACAGGACTTAGTCGGAAAAATGAGTGATATTAACAGTTTGAATAGGAAACGTTGTGTATATCGCAGAACTTTTACAAAAGCAACAAATTCACTAAAAGCGTTGCTGGAGATGGAAGAAATGGATATAATCGCGATCCAAGGGAATTATACGTTGCTGGAAGAAAAAGCTTAAAGTATGATTTTTGTAATCAATTAAAGTATCGTATTCAAATCCAGAATTATTAAATACGGACCAACTGTTACGCATAAAAGCTCGTCGGCGTTCGGTTTGCATTTCTGCATGAACGATTCTTCTCGCCTGTGAATGTTGTGTATACTTCATTCACGGTAGGAGTTTACCTCTGAAAGGTCTTTTTTCTTACCAATATCCTACTATATAATAGATTTCTGGTAGGGAAAAAAGTCCTTTCATAGGTAAACTCCTACCGTGAACGAACTTTAGTTTCTGTTACTCTAATGGCTGCCTGCCGCTGGGCTTGTTCTTCTAAACGGAGCTGCGTTTGATAAGGAGTCTCGGTAGCTCTCAAAGCTCTCTGGCGCTCATCTTGCTCATCTAAACGGAGCTGCGTTTGATAAGGAGTCTCGGTAGCTCTCAAAGCTCTCTGGCGCTCATCTTGCTCATCTAAACGGAGCTGCGTTTGAAGGAGCGTTTCAGTAGCACTCAAAGCTCTATGGCGTTCAGTTTGTTCATTCAAACGGATCTGCGTTTGAAGGAGCGTTTCAGTAGCTCTCTGGCGTTCGGCTTGTTCCTCCAAACGCAATTGTGTTTGAAGGGGCTTCTCAGCTGCTCTCATAGAAGCCTGGCGGATGGCTTGGTCCTCCAGTCTTTCCTGGCTTTGAGAAGGTGTCTCATCAGCTCTCAAAGCAGCTTGTTCTTGCCTCCTTAATTCGGTATGAACGGACGATTCTTAGGATCGAGCAATTTTAGCTGCCCGGGCTCGCGATGAGCTCCTGGATAAGTTAGAATTACGTTTGCGAGGCATTTCAAAAATGAAAAAGAAAAATACTTTTTTTTAAGAGAACAAAAAGATACCTAACCTAAAAATTAAAACAAACAAACTATTGCCTAAAGGTAAAAAAAAATAGAATTAGAAGTAAGATAACTAAAATAATAAATGATAAACTATCGATCTAGGAAAAAAAAGGAACAATATAAACTGAAAACGTAAAACAATTACAATATTATTAAAATAGGACTAAACACAGATGAATAAACGGTAACTAATCAATGTTTGTAAACAAATGAATCGCAAACATGTATTGTTATTTCCCATCAATACGGTCCCCCAACTCCCTTTCTTCCCTTTCTACAAACTTCACAATTATGAGTTTAAAATAGCCACAGATAATACAAAACAATACCGCGTTTTAAAATGTGCTCAGCGCCATCTATCGGATTTTGGGAGTGATGAAATCTTAGTACATTAAATCGTACAAATCGATACCGCGCCATATATTGAGTTGTTAATAGTACAAAACGTTAAAGGCACTTTAGTAAAAATAATTTTTTATTTGTGTTCATCATAATATAATACCAAACTTCTTACGACAATTTTGTCGTGAACAGACAGAGCTTAATTAGCTGAATGTAATTATTTTTAATCACTTTAAGATAGATGTGCCTAAAATAACTCGAGAACAGATTTTAATTCGGGATATCAGATTTTCTCCCGGGATACACAGGTCTCTTTTTCTGTACTCCAGGCATCACGTTGCAATTCAGGTTCATATCAGTAGGCCGAGTTGTTATGCCGGACAACCGTCTAAAAGTTTTTTTTTTCTATTTCTCGGGAAAAGTACTTTTTTTCTGGATTAAAGGTACTTCATGTCCTTTTCTGTACCCATGACCACGTGTATGCAAAATTTCATGATGATTGGTCGAGTAGTTTAGGCGCGAAAGCGTAACAAACAAACAAACACTCGCATTTATAATATTAGTTAGGATTGTGACAGCCGGAAAATCCAACTTCAGGCAATATTGTTTACAGATGGTATAGTCGGACCGCTATGGGTAGAACCTTATGGCAGTTAGTAAAGGTACTAAAACCCTTTTGATTGCTTGCTTCCATATTCTGCAGCTGTCATTTTACATAAAGTTAGAAACACATTCAACCACCAAGCGCTGTAGTCTTGTTGATATGCGAATGTGAAAAGAAAACTGGAATCACTTGTTATTAATTACAAATTATTTTGTACGCCTTTTTTCTTTAATAAATCAAACTTGGGTTATCTCGGATGCATAAAAGAACTGGCTTTTTTTTTCATCTGGTTCGGTGACTGGAAGTTATTCTTAATACGATCCGACTGTACTGATGGTAATTCTCGCCAGTATCCGCCGTACGACGGACGACTTGCTAGAAGGATGCTGGGTTTCCCCCGCGAGGTCCACTGCTCTCTCCTATCTCTCTCTAAACATGCCCTCGAGCCTTCAATGAGCTCATCGCGACAAATTTCCCTGCCGTCGTTGATTAAACGGGACACGTGGTCTATGTGCCGTGTCATTCGATTCTTCTTAAACTTGGAAAATTGTCTTGAATCTTTTTTCTGTTTTATCTCGAGATAATCTGGAGGATTCACCCCTCCCCCTTTTTAAAAACACGCCCTGCGGCAAAACGCTGCCCAAATTAGGGCTCTCATATTCGATTCCAGGAAAGAGAGTAGATACCCTTCGTTTACCCTGAAAGGTATAAATATTACCCAGTGCCGCGGCACCTTATCTTTATCTTTAGATAGTTCTAGCCAGTCCACCTCACTACATCCTATCCCTATTTTGAGCTAATTCCATCCAGTTCACCTCATTACACACTATCCCTCTATTGAGCTCGTTCTAGCCAGTCCACCTCACTACATCCTATCCCTATATTGAGCTAATTCCATCCAGTTCACCTCATTACACACTATCCCTCTATTAGAGCTAGTTCTAGCCAGTCCACCTCACTACATCCTATCCCTCTATTGAGCTAGTTCCACACAGTCCATCTCATTACACGCTTTCTCTTTCAGGTCCACTCTTATATTATCCTCCCATCTGCGTTTAGGTCTTCCCTAATGTTCTCTTTCCATTAGGTTTACCTGCCAATATGCTGAACACTGTTCTAGTTTCATCCATTCGCTCTGCATGTTCTACCCACTCCAATATCTTTAAGCTTCATCCCTTTTTGGACCAAACATTTTCTCCAAGTACTTGATTTTCTGACACCATAAATTTATTCTTGTCACATAAGGAAAGGGACCATGTTTCACAATCATAAATAGCAACCGGTAAAAATTATTGTTTTGTATATTCTGAGTTCTTCAATTCCTGACTAAAGGCGAGATGTTAACAACTTACTGACCGATTGATAGAATGCATTTCCTGACTTTAAAATGTTCCTGATATTCGCTCTACTATCGTTATTATGTGTAAGTTAAAATTGTTCCTAAATATTTGAACTCATGGCTATCAAAGGATATGCTCTTCGCAGTAATATTTAAATTCAGGCACCACGAAAAATCGAAGCAGGTTCTAATTATCTTTGTAGTCTTCGTTAGCCAATGGGTAAAAGAGGAGGGCCAATAGAATTTGTTTATAACCGCATCCTAATAACCGTTCGGGATATACACGTACGTACTAATTATACTAGTGGTTTTAGGGTCCAGGAAGGTTATATTAATAGGAAGTGTACCCACAGTTTGTGGAGGGAGAGTGGAAAATCATTTTGGGGGGGAAAACCTTCCGTGCAGCCGACTTAGATTCGAACGTTGGATCTCCCCGTCATCGGCAGTCTAGTCTCCTGCGAGACTAACTCCTTATACCATGCGGCCACTGAAGTGGGCACAGAAACTGTTGACAAGACTGTGGCAGCAGTGATGTAATTCAGAGCGTTCACCCAAAGGTTACACAGAGATAATGGAATGTTTCCAAATGGACAAGTTGATACTAATCCGTTATTTACATTCCAATATTCTTATCTGACATCAATACAAACTACTACAGTCCACTTTTCGTAAGACGAACCATATCTGACAGCAAGAAAAGTTACTACAATCCAATTTTCTTAGAAATAACCTTTTCTGACAGCCAGAAACGTGACTATAGTCCAATCTTCATAGGGCGAACCTTATCTGACGGAAAGAGAAATTAGTACAGTCCACTTTTCATAAGACGAACCATATCTGACAGCAAGAAAAGTTACTACAGTCCAATTTTCTTAGAAATAACCTTTTCTGACAGCCAGAAACGTGACTATAGTCCAATCTTTATAGGACGAACCTTGTCTGATGGAAATAAAAGTTACAACAGTTCAATTTTCGTTGTAAAAACCTGATCCGATAGCTAGAAAAGTTGTTAAAGAACAATTTTGATAGGAAGAGCCTAACCTGATGGTTAGAAAGATTACTTTAGTCCACTTTTCAACGGAAGAGCCATATCTGACTTCTAGAACGGTTACTCCAGTCCACTTTGCGCAGGAATAACCTTATCTGATGGCTATAATGGTAACTACAGACCAATTTTCACAGGAAGGCCTTTAGCTGACATCTTTAAAGGTTCCTAGCTATATTATTATTATTATTATTATTATTATTATTATTATTAGCACCGCGTCTTACTACCCGTTCGGGCTATACGCACTTACGCTGATGTGTAATGGTAGGGTGATTGTGAGATGAAATGGAGGACCTACAGTTTAACGTGGAATCCGAACCACGGTGGAGGCCTGGCATTCCCCACATTCACAAGATGTCTTGTCAGAGGTGAAGGAAGGGTTTGGTAATCAGATAAATCTGTGCCGGGACCGAGGATTGAATTGACAGATAGATATTCAATCAACTGTTGATATCACCGTGTGTAGAAAATCATACTCTTTGTTTGTACTGTAGAATTATTTTATTATTTCTACCCCCCAAAAAATGCTATAAACTGCAAAAACACCGCCCTTTTCTTACGTCCCCTACACTCTCACCTTATATAAAAGTGTTAGTTCAATTGTTCTATTCTACAAGCGCGCTAAATGGGAGGGTAATAGTCGAGGTAGCACATTGCACGGTCCAGAGAGCCTGTCGCAACTCTACCTGACGGTTTCCGTTTACAAGACCTGTCTCATATGTGGACAGGTTGAAACCATTTCGAGCGACAGTACAATTCTCATAGGAAGGACCTTTTACAAAACACATACCATATTTCTTACCGGACAAAATTGACAACATTTCACTATATTATTATTAATACCGATTCTTACTACCTGTTCGGTTTATAAGCTTACGCACTAATTACGATTATGATTTTAGGGATTAGGAAGGCTATATTTATAGGAAGTGTACCCGAATTTGCGTGGAGGAAGGGCGAAAAACTGTTTTGAAAAAAAAACTCAATACACTAGACCGAGGTTCGAACCTCAACCTCCCCGTCATCGGCAGTTTAGTCTACTGCGAGAGTAGCGCGTTAGACCACGTGGTCATCGAAGTGGGTCTACAATTTTACTAACGCTATTGTTTAGAATAAATATTAAAAGTCTTGTTTAGGTTATATAAAAGTTAAAGTAAAGCTGTGAAAAAGCAAATTGAATACAATTCTTAGTTCTAGCTTTAGGTTTAGGGAAGGAACGATTTGGCGAGCGATAATCACCAATCGGTATAAATCAATAACTTACTATCAACATGACTGATAAATGCGCCGCCACCCATAGCTCATTCATGGCGCCCATGTTACACAGTAACATTTTCGTGATCATTGTATTGTGTAGCCTGTGCTATGAGGCCCTTTACTTTGTTCATAGTTATAACGTTGGACTGTTTAATTTTTTCTATTTTTATGCATTATTTTTTATGTACGGTCGCCCCCTCCCCACCGCCCCAC
>CABFVX010007619.1:0-18384 GCA_902151425.1 Timema shepardi
AGCTACAGGACATAGAGGATAGTACCAGCTACAGGACATAGAGGATAGTATCAGCTACAGGACATAGAGGATAGTACCAGCTACAGTACATAGAGGATAGTACCAGCTACAGGACATAGAGGATAGTATCAGCTACATGACATAGAGGATAGTACCAGCTACAGAACATAGAGGATAGTACCAGCTACAGGGCATAAAGGATAGTACCAGCTACATCAATAGAAGATAATACGATCTATAGGACACAAGATGCCTGGAAGCCGCTCACTATTTGGAGTCGGCCCTGTTCTCATCAACTCTTCAACTCTCCAGAGCTATAGAAGAACACTCATTCTGCTCATGTAAGTGAAAGCAGACTACCGGAAGTTTTGTGATGTGATAGAATCATACCCTCTGCTTCCTGTTACTACTAGTATGCTAACCGCTCCTCCATACTCCACTGTATCATTCTCACTCAGATGACATCTTCCATTTTTAAGACTCGTTGCGCTTCAAATAGACGATGACAGAATGGACCGATTGATGGTAACAGAGGAACAAGTTCGAATGAGGCTGTCTAGATAGCTGACATATCACCGAACAGATGTTACGCTTAAATTAAGTATTGACAAAACCTTTAAAAGAACATGATTTTGGTATTTACGGGAATTTACACAAAGCTATATTCTATAAATATATATTTTAAATGTATGTATATACATTAAATTTTGTTTAAAATTTTTCATTTCCCAATCTGAAAAATCCATTAATCCACATATTTTTGTTGATCATTAAAGAGATCGGGAAATGAAAGGTAACTGCTATAAGAGCGTAGAACGGATCTTTAGTGAACCGAATGCTTTAATTCCAATACAGGGAGTCACAACACAAATTGTATTGTCAATGTAACTGTGTAACTGGTGTACTCTCTGACAGATGAAATACAAGGAGAGCTTGTCAATGTAACTGTGTAACTGGTGTACTCTCTGACAGATGAAATACAAGGAGAGCTTGTCAATGTAACTGTGTAACTGGTGTACTCTCTGACAGATGAAATACAAGGAGAGCTTGTCAATGTAATTGTATAACTGCTGTACTCTCTGACAGATGAAATTGAAGGAGAGCTTGTGTCAATGTAAATTTTTAACTGCTGTACTCTCTGACAGATGAAATACAAGGAGAGCTTGTCAATGTAACTTTTTAATTGTTGTACTCTCTGACAGATGAAATACAAGGAGAGCTTGTCAATGTAACTGTGTAACTGCTGTACTCTCTGACAGATGAAATTGAAGGAGAGCTTGTGTCAATGTAAATTTTTAACTACTGTACTCTCTAACAGAGAGATACAAGGGTAACTCTGGGTACTGACCCAATTCTCTACAAAGCGTGGATGGTAAAACTCTTTAAGGTCGACAGCTGGTTACTTTTTTTTTAACATTTGGAGTGCCTGCGGCGGAATATGAACATAGACACACGTCATCTGACGTCCGTTATACACGCAGCATTTAAATCCGTTCTATACATATCTCAAAGAATTCCATGCACAGAACATAAGGAACATTCCTATCTTGAGAAATAAATGTTCCTACAAAATATTTTTTATTAGACACAATTGATTTACTAAGTAAGATTAAATACGTCAAATATTTGTGGATATTATAATATAAATAGAGACACAAGTATATAGAGCGGGGGAAGAAAGAGAAATAGGGAAAGAGGATTAATAATTTCAATCCTAATTCTGTATTTTTTGGAAGGCCCACTTTTGACCACCAACATTAATTTAAAATCACTCAAATCTGGCATTCTAGGAATATACCTTATTTGATTTATCAACCATAAAGTCCATCTAAAATGTAAAATGTAATCAAAAGATTTCAAAAATACTTATTTTTCTTAACACCGCTTTTTATTACCTTTTTGAGCCATACGTTTATGTACTAATTACGCTAATGAATCAGGGATTAGGAAGGTTGGATTTAGAGGTAGTGAACCCGCATTTGCTTATTTATTAATTAAACCCATACCTGCTTCACTGGCCACATGGTCTAAGGCATCACTCTCGCAATAGTCTAGACTGCTGATGACAGGGAGATCAGGGTTCGAATACCGGTCGGGTGTACTGAAGGTGGTTTTCCTCAAATGGTTTTCCACTCTTCCTCCACGTAAATTCAGGTACACTTCCTCTAAATTCAACCTTCCTCATCACTAATACATTATTAGAATAATTAGTATATATATATATATATGGATAACCAAAACAGGTAGGCCTAGTAAGACGTGGTGCTTGAAAAAAAATATTTAAACGCACCAAGAATGTAAATACTACTGTAATATTTTCATTTACGCCAATATGGCAAATGAGTTTACAGTTTTCAAATTATGGACTTTCTATTAAAATCAGACTGTACATAACTATCAACAGGATGAACCCAACAAGCCAGATGTTCAATTTTAGATCTCATTTTATTGGGATACAGAGTAACACCCAATAGTATCGTTTAAAACATCGTTTCACTGATAACTGCATTCGCTGCACTCGTACAAGACATCACCTAAGGGCCTAGCAATAAAACGATAAAGGATCTCTTTCTAAAAGGAGTGTCCTTGTAAGTGAAACTAGTCAGACATGAACTGAAGACTCTGATAGAAGGGTCATGGGTAGTTAACAAGCTGTACCCCTTTGAAACATTCATTGAACCGATCGTAAATACAAGTCTACTTTCACGTGGCCTCACTAGGACTACTGGTAGTCATGGCCTCTATAAGACTCACGAGGACTACTGGTAGTCATGGCCTCTACCAGACTCACTAGGACTACTGGTAGTCATGGCCTCTACCAGACTCACGAGGACTACTGGTAGTCATGGACTCTACCAGACTCACTAGGACTACTGGTAGTCATGGCCTCTACCAGACTCACGAGGACTACTGGTAGTCATGGCCTCTAATAAGACTCACGAGGACTACTGGTAGTCATGGCCTCTACCAGACTCACAAGGAATACTGGTAGTCATGGACTCTACCAGAATCACGAGGACTACTGGTAGTCATGGCCTCTACCAGAATCACGAGGACTACTGGTAGTCATGGACTCTACCAGACTCACGAGGACTACTGGTAGTCATGGACTCTACCAGACTCACGAGGACTAACTGGTAGTCATGGCCTCTACCAGACTCACAAGGAATACTGGTAGTCATGGACTCTACCAGACTCACGAAGACTACTGGTAGTCATGGCCTCTACCAGACTCACAAGGAATACTGGTAGTCATGGCCTCTACCAGACTCACGAAGACTACTGGTAATCATGGCCTCTACCAGACTGACCAACTCTACTCCGAGGAGAAGAAATAGTTCCCGGTGATAGCGCATTGAGGCACGTTCGGGGCTCGAACCTGCCACCACCATCGAGAAACGTCTATATTCCGTTCACGATAGGTTTTTACCTGGATGACAGTTCGAAAATCATATGTTTAGGTTTTGGGTTGCCAACACTTGTAATAGATCACTGTTTTGTTATAAATGTAAAGATATTTAATTACCTGTTATATATTACATTAAAAATAACGTAAATTTAAGTTTTCTCATACTATTTCATTTTTTTAAATAATTTCTTTTTATCCAACTCGAAACAATATTTTAAACATAATTAAAAGTACTTATTTTTCGTTTTGAAACGTTACTGATTTTGTATAATATAGTGCACAGATCAATACCTTTTAATACAGGCATCGTATTCACTTGCAAAAGAAAATATTCTTGTCATTTTTTTTACTTAAAATAAATGATTTTATGATTATTTTATCGTATTTTGAAATATTTAACTGAATAAAATATTTTCATCAACTCCGTGTCTGCATTATTGTAAAAAACTTGTTTACCGTTATGTTCAATCATATGGTTTAGATTCGTCACTGGCCATTTTGAAGCTATGTTCGTTAGAAGTTTTTGTAAAAGAGGTGTGAATATTTTTTTAAGTGGAATAAAACTATAAATAAACTTTTGTGTCCGACCTCAAATAAATATATAAATAATATTGGCCTAAATTATTGTGGTTAACTATCACATTAATATATTAACATCTGTTTTTATTAGAGTCATCCAAAGTGATAGATGTCAGCTGTTGGCGTAGTGATATATTAGGTATTACTTCTCGTAACCTTTCTAGCTGTCATCCAGGTAAACTTAGCTCGTGAATGACTTATATATGGCTATTCTAGGCTGTTCCAGTCTGGCCTCGTTACACACTCCCCTCCCGTGTGATACCCCTCCTCGCCTGTTTTTTTTCCGCCCCTTCCTATCCCTCTCTAAGAAAATACGCAGGATATATACCGACGGAAGTGCTAGAGAAAATCATTCTTGGCGGGATATCAACCTAGAATTGTACTTCTTCTTTATAATGTAAGAGCAAAATTTAATTCATGATAAAATGTAATTTTAAATTCCATTTCCACCTTAATTTTTCTTTAATAGTAAAACTTAATGTAAGCAAATGTATTTTTTTAAAAGCTAGATTCCTTTTTGACAAGTACATTTTGAAAGTAAATATAATTTAATATGGGTCTCTCTGACTTAATAATATTTCATTCTAAGTTTGTATCTTTGTTAACTAGTCCTTTTGGAAAATGAGGAAATTAAAATGTTAATCTTTTGCTAGATACCTCTTGACGAGTTGAAATATAATTTAATATGGGACTTTATTTGAGTCTGTTTGACCTGTTAGTATTTAAATGGTTAAATTAAGATCTTTGTGTTCGTAATCCTTCTGACAAGATACAGTTAAATGCAAACCATTCTGTTAAAGTTTTTTGACGTTAATATGATTTAGAATGTAGCAATTTGTGATCAATTGTGTTGGTCAACTATATATATATGACTATATTCACTCTCTTAACTTTTAATGCTTAATATATTACATATTGTTAGATTGCTAGTTTATATTTTTCTCAGAGAACGTCATTAATTTTGTTTGTTGAAAGAAAACTATATTGTAAATTTTAAGTAGGCCTACTGTCCTAAATAAATAATTATATATATATAATTTTATAAATTGTTAGGGGTTTGATAAACTGGTTAAAAATAAAAAAAATTAATACCTAGCCTATTGGTTAATAAATATATCTGTATTAGTAATTTCTTAAATATTTCCTGGTCTTTAAGCTTATATTTTGTAAATTCATACATATTTTTTATGATAAATAAATTAAATATTTATCTATAGACTACATTATTGTGGTCTTACAATTCATTTCAATTAATTTAATGTTCATGCGCTGGTTTGGAAATATTGTTTAGGAATAATTGCAGATTCTAAATATTAAATTTCCTTTTTGGTCCACCTAAGATGATGTATACAGCTTGAATTGCCTGGACACGTGGACGAATATATTTTTGTAAAATATATTCGAAACTCAAATTCCTGACAGCTCACTCTGATTCATTCTCCACTTTTTTTTTTATATTATACGCCGGCCTTTGTCCTGAAGGACATAGAAGGGGCTAAAGCAAAGTTTATTTTACTTTTACTGCAGTTTTAATTATATTTTATGTCATCAACTAAATACTAATTAATATTTTAATGTTCATCTTCAAGATGTAACTTGTAAAACTACCGATTGTAAAATTAGCTCTGTCGACATTTAAAATGACTGTTTTTCCCTACATTCAATATGGTATTGATAAACAAAGGACGTATCTCGGAATGAGCTGAGTAAGTGGGATCCAAAAAAAAGGAGTCAAACAGGTTTTTTTTGTCACCTGTAAGATCCTACTTGAGGAACTAACAAGAGAAAAGAGCAAATTGAATAAAATAACAATAATGTCAAATATGGTGTTTGTAGTTTATGTAGGTTGGTTTACTACCCTCCCCAACCCATTCTTTCTACACACCTACTTTCTCAAAACATTATTTTGTAGCTACGAAAAATTTCAAATCTTTAAAAAAAAGTTTACATACTCTTGACGCGTGGTTGGTAAAAAAACCACCAGCAGAAAATATTCCTACGAGATACCATTATTATTAGCACCACGTCTTACTACCCGTTAGGGTTATACGCACTTACGCTAATGTGTAATGGTAGGGTGATTGTGAGATGAAATGGAGGACCTACAGTTTATAACGTGGAATCCGAACCACGGTGGAGGCCTGGCATTCCCCACATTCACAAGATGTCTTGTCAGAGGTGAAGGAAGGGTTTGGCAATCAGATAATTCTGTGCCAGGATCAAGGATTGAACCCCGGACGCCAGCATAGAAGTCTGACACCTTACCCCTAGACCACCAGGTCACCTATGCACGAGATACCAAAACTGGTGAGATGTTTTTCTAATTTTTTTTTTTTAGATCTCCGCGCTTCCCTACCTATTAGGTTATACGTATAACTGGGCTACTAATTACGTTACTCTCGTAAGAATCATAGAGGTATAATGTAACGGAAATGCACTCACATTTGCTTGGGGGTAGGGTGGGAAACAATTGAGGAAAAACTACCCTAAGTACACTCGGCCGGAATTCAAACCCCAACGTCCCCATCACCAGAAAACCAGATTTAATGATCTTGACCATGTGCTCAAAAGTAGCGCGGGTAGTAATATTGTCAATTCTGCTAGAAATAGCAACATTTATTATTTTTTAACATATATTTACTTTATAATTTAATGATAAAATATTGTAACTGTGAAAAATTTGACCTCTGTATTATAATGAGTATTGACATTTAATGTGCCTCCAGACCCAAAAAGTGTATCTAGAAACTCTGTGGCGCCCTTGGTTTGTCTGTCCGTACCTGTTGCCACGACAGAAACGGTTTAATAGATGATGTTTAAACGTTATATTTAGGTATTACATGGTATAACCATGGACTATTTAAAAGAAAAATGTTCTAGCCCTTAAAATAAGGGTTGTTCATTGAGTGTTTTACGTTATGAATAGCAAGGCTGGGGCGAGGGTCAGGACCCCCACCCCCTTCAGTAATTTGATGTAGGCCTTATCCCCCACAGGGGGTCCATATATACGAATAAAAACATTTCTAGGCTAAAGGTACTGGTATAGTAACATTTTCTAGTGGACCTCTATAGAAAGTTTGGCTTTCTACGCCCTTGTACGTTAGCACATATTTGCGACGTTAAATTCTAAAGACTGGAAAAACCCAACATTTCAAGGTAATACAAAGGGGTCAATTAAATTTCATATTGAACTTTGCCATCTTTCACTAGAAAAGCTTGACCACTCCAACCCACTTTAATTAGCCGCCATCATCTGTGGCGGAGGCGTGGGAGTTTCAGAATTGATGGTTATATTTCAACATCTTCAGAGCCATACAGAAGGTCAGTGGCGGCTCGTGTATAGGGGCAGCAAAACTGCAGCACCCCCTATTTCCACTTGGTAGTATCGATAACATTTAATATAATGAGTTCACTTTTCTTTAATTCTATCTTTATTTTTGTAGTACAATATATTCCTTAAGCTTAATGTCAGTACTCCAGTAGCCATCCCCCCAGTTTATGAAAAATATACAAAAATCTTTGTGTGGAACTGTGAGCTTCACAGTGCCAGTGACTTGGTGTTTAACTGTTGTGCGCATGCGCACATAGAAGGGAGTGGGGAGGAAGGCGGGACTGCCAGGTAGAGAAACCACTGTTTCTCTCGCAGTGCCGGCTCTGGCGTGATGGTGGAAGGAAGTTTTTTTTACTCAGCGTGTGTTAGGCTTAAAAACCATGTACCATATTCTTGAATGTGATAAAATGAAGAAGAGTGTAGAATTAGATTGTTATTCTGCTTCCAGCTATTCTATTTGATTCATTTTTTTCGGTTCTTTTATTTTTAAAAAAAGGACTAAATTCGCTTGCAGTACTTTCAATGGAGGATAATCTTCCAGAGATCAAGGAGAAAATTATTGAACTTTTTGTGCAAATTAAAACAAGAAGAATGGCTTTCATTTTTAAATGTAAGTTAAAGTTAGGAAAACAGTTTTTTTGTTAAGATTTTATCAAGTTCCTGAATAAATTTTCTTTTTATACATGTTTTTTTTCTCCTCCACTTTTACACAATTTTAAAACAATGGCTAAACATTTTCTGGAGCAGCACCCCCACTAATTTTAGCTACGAGCCGCCACTGCAGAAGGTTAACATTAGATGGTCAGGTTTTAACATCCTCACACACGCACAGCAGATGTATTTAGAGTCTCGTGTAGTAAGATAGCGGATACCAGATAGGCGGTATCTTGTCCACACACCTGCTATCTCCCAGTGTAACATCCAGTCTAGTTGTAACAAGAAGCGCTAGTATCGCATATCACCATGTTGCTAGCATCCCAGTACATCGGGTGAGATATGAGATGTTTCAATCAGCTTTGCTCAGTATTCAATGAGCGGATTATCTTTGTTCATACGAAACTTGGTTGGTCTGACCTCACATATCAGGAACAGACGCATGCGGTGATTATATGAATGAACATTTATTTCCTTGTCTTTAAAACAAAATATATTTTTGTTTATCAAATATAAAAAAAACTATAAACTGGTTTTTAATTAATGGTATTGTTAAAAATATTTATAATACAAAAATACTAAAGGATTGTTGTAGCGATGGCTGCAGATTATCACGCAAAAATATATTCAAAACTTATTTTTGTTTACTGGGCAAGGTTCTATAGAATGAGGCCTCACTCGACTTTTTAGTTAAAAGGTTTACTCGTCAAAAGCTATCAAATTTTCATAAATTTGGATCTGTCGGTGTTTAATTTCAAGCTAAACATATTTTCCCCTAAAACAAACTCTCTATTTATTTGTTGAACCAAACCACTTAAATAATAATTGAGTTGCTATTATTTTTAACCAAAAAGAAATAATATTGTATTTACCAATCTACAATAATACACAAATCATGGTTTCCATGGTGATGTAAACAAAGAATGATTGTACAGATGAGTCATTACACACAAAGCAGAAAAGACATGAATTCACTAAGGAAATCGTTTTGTTTTTTTGGAAGCTACCCTTTTTGCCGACATCATAAGACCTCTTAACTCTAAAATGAGTCTTCGTTTGTCAAAATCAGTCAAGTAGTTTTATCATAGTTTTATCTACCGGAAAATGAATCTTCGTTTACGCGCATAGGTAATTTCGTGATAGTTTATTTCAATGTTTATGTACGAGTTTCTTGACTTAATTAAGTATGAAAGCATTTACCCTAAGAATGGGTCATATCCCAGAAAATTGACATTGCAACAAAATACTTGACACATTAAAATGGGTATTCTCAAAACAGAGCGAGTAATAGCAAACATTCGCTCACTCGTTTTCAAAAGTGATCAAGGGCTTGGCGGTACATCAAAGATAAGATTTGTTCTTGCTAGTTTAGTGTGGAACGGTGATTATTGGCAACGGTTGAAATGTTTGTGGTGCAGTGCATTTCATTTTTTTTTAATTTAAACACTGAAGTATTAATTTTCTTGTAGGTAGCCAACCTACTTACAGTTATATAGTGTTTTTAGCACCTACTACCTATTTGTGTTATTCACTTATTTACTAATTACGCTTAATGGAGTAGGGCTGAGAAAGGTTGAATTTACAGCAAGTGTAGCCATATTTGCGTGGGGAGAGAAAGAAGTATAGTGGGAAACCATTTAGGAAAAAACACCCTCAGTACTTTTGACCGGGATTGAACCACGATCTCCCCGTCATTGGCTATCTAGTATATTGGGATAGAAGCGCCTATACCATCCAGCTATTGATTTACCCACTTAAAGCTATCATTTTATTTATTAACAGTTGTACTGATATATTTTCTTTAATGAAATGGTCAGATGAAAAGTTCACTAAACTGAGATGCCGACAGAGACCGCCTTGTTTTTATGTAATCCTGCTGTTCCATACTTTAAAAATAAGAATAAGAAAACCCAATTCCGTGGCCGAGTGTTCTAACGCGCTACTCTCGCAGTAGATGGGACTTCCGTTGACGGGGAGATTGAGGTTGTAAGCACGGTTTGGTGTATTCACAAATATAAATTATCTTAAAAATAAAGGGATTACTCTTTTTTTAATTCAATGAATGAAAAATTATAAACACTACTCTATCTTTCTGATGAAATGATAAAATAACATTTAAAAATAAAAGGTCAATCAAAATGCACCGTTACAAACCTTGTTACTGGTGTGACAGATTTTAGACGTACTGTTGTATGGTCATTAGGTCAGTCACAAATCTCTGTGAATTATGTCTAATGAACCGTTTGAAAATATTTTGGTTTCAATATATATAAAACAATTATTCCCTAGCTAAAAACGTATAATTTTATAAATATTATTCTTACTGCTATAAATTTTCAAAGGATGTCAAGGGTGTGACAGTGTGCACAACATAATAGTTTAAGGAAAATTGAATATCAGAGAACAGGGTGTATTATACTACACTCAATTATCAAAAATATAATTTACACAACTTCAATACAATATACCCTAATTAGTTAACAAATTTTATAACATTAAATATGATGCACTAATACAAATTATACATTATAGGCTTAGTTCAAGAATTCTAATACACAGAGGTGATAATGACAAAATAATATGTATCTTAATAGACAAAATTGAACACTATTTATTGATAGACTCTTCGGTAGAAGTTTCTTGACCCTACACGCTGCTTTCCCTAGTGTCTGAAGGCAGCTGCATGATACAACTGGTGAAGGTGTCAGGCTGTCCTTTTTCTTTTCTCAGCATTTCCTTTACCTTTCTGTATCCTTTAACCTTTTCAAATTCTATTTCCTTTTACTTCCAGTCAATTCTTTCTTCTTTTTTTATTCTTCTTTCTTTATCTCTTTATCTCTTTAGAAGTAGCTCCTGTATAGAAAAATACACCGACTTAGAAGTAGCTCCTGTATAGAAAAATACACCCTCTTAGAAATAGCATCTGTATAGAAAAATACACCCTCTTAGAAATAGCATCTGTATAGAAAAATACACCGACTTAGGAGTAGCTCCTGTATAGAACAATACACCCTCTTAGAAATAGCATCTGTATAGAAAAATACACCCTCTTAGAAATAGCATCTGTATAGAAAAATACACCCTCTTAGAAGTAGCACCTGTATAGAAAAATACACCCTCTTAGAAATAGCATCTGTATAGAAAAATACACCTACTTAGGAGTAGCTCCTGTATAGAACAATACACCGACTTAGAAGTAGCTCCTGTATAGAACAATACACCCTTTTAGAAGTAGCACCTGTATAGAAAAATACACCCTCTTAGAAATAGCATCTGTATGGAAAAATACACCGACTTAGAAGTAGCTCCTGTATAGAACAATACACCCTCTTAGAAGTAGCACCTGTATAGAAAAATACACCCTCTTAGAAATAGCATCTGTATAGAAAAATACACCGACTTAGAAGTAGCTCCTGTATAGAACAATACACCCCCTTAGAAGTAGCACCTGTATAAAATAAGATATCACTACCAGGTTTAGGTCTAGTGGACACCACAGACAATACAGTCAATCTCTATGATATAACGACAGTTCTGTGACGCCGGTGAAGGTCTTGTCTGAGTGTAACTGAGCTTACCAACCTTCATGCCTCAATCCAGTGAAATATAGGATATGACTAATGAGCTATGAAATTGCGACCAATACGCTGGTCCCCCTACGGTTGGCCAATGTTGGCAGCCTTGCTTTCCCCCGCTCGGGGTCGCTCCATTTTAATGCGCTGTAAATTCTCCTGACCTGACCTGATCATCGTCAATTGATTTGAAGTGTGTAATAGATACAGCCTTGACCATCCTCCCAACACATGGATGATACTTTGGTGAAAACACAACATCGCTACACATTAGGAGGTGTTTACCACCAGGGTACACCAATATCACCTTAGAAAAGGCACAACATCTTAGAACAGGCACAATATTCCCTTATAAAAGTCACAATATCCTTTTAGAGTAGGCTCAATATCATCTTAGAACAGGCACAATATTCCCTTATAAAAGTCACAATATCCTTTTAGAGTAGGCTCAATATCATCTTATAACAAGCACAATATTCCCTTATAAAAGGCATAAAATCACCTTAAAACAGGAACAATTTTATTATGAATCCTATTTTACATCTCCAATGAGAAAGTACAATAAAAAAATAATGTTTTCCTCCTCAAAATTACACAAGCACGCCAAAAGAACACAACCTCCACAATGGTCAAATAGGGCTGTATCATTCTTAGATCTTACACAAGTACTACTTACACACTCAGAGAACACATTTCTTACATTGGTCAAATAGGGCTGTATCCTTCTTAAATCTTACACAAGTACTACTTACACACTCAGATAACACAACCCCCCCATTGGTCAAATAGGGCAATATCATTCTTAGATCTTACAAAGGTGCTACGTACACACTCAGCTAACACAACCCCCACGTTGGTTAAATAGGGCTGTATCATTCTTAGATCTTACACAAGTACAACTTACACACTCAGACAACACAACATCCACATTGGTCAAATAGGGCTGTATCATTCTTAGATCTTACACAAGTACAACGTACACACTCAGCGAACACAACCTCCACATTGGTCAAATAGGGCTGTATCATTTTTAGATCTTACACAAGTACAACTTAAACACTCAGACAACACAACCTCCACATTGGTCAAATAGGGCTGTATCATTCTTAGATCTTACACAAGTACAACTTACACACTCAGACAACACAACCTCCACATTGGTCAAATAGGGCTGTATCATTCTTAGATCTTACACAAGTACTACTTACACGGCAAAAGAACACAATTTCCACATTGGTCAAATAGGGCTGTATCATTCTTAGATATTACACAAGTACTACTTACACGTCAAGAGAACACAATTTCCACATTGGTCAAATAGGGCTGTATCATTCTTAGATCTTACACAAGTACTACTTACACGGCAAAAGAACACAATTCCCACATTGGTCAAATAGGGCTGTATCATTCTTAGTACTTACACAAGTACTACTTACACGGCAAAAGAACACAATTTCCACATTGGTCAAATAGGGCTGTATCATTGTTAACTCTGACAATATTTAGTGAAAGCAATAGTCTATCGTTCAAATCTGGGTTAAATCGATGTTCTGAAGGTCAGAATGTAAGCTAGGCCTGGAATTTGGGTGTGTGGGCAAGTGAGCCCTTGTTGTGGGTGGCAGATATCTGACGTCACGAGCAATGGACCAATGAGGGTCTAGCTGTCTAGGTTCGATCCTGGTAGAGAGTAGACTTAGTGGCGCCAGGACTTCTGGATAGGCGAGAGAAGGGCGCCACAACACATCCTTCGCATTCCTTTCTTTCAAGGAGTCCAGGACAATGTCAGTTGGTTCACAATTACATCCCTTCCTTTCAAGGAATCCAGGACACTGTCAGTTGTTTCACAATTACATTCCTTCCATCCAAAGAGTCCAGGACACTATCAGTTGTTTCACAATTACATTCTTTCCTTCCAAAGAGTCCAGGACACTGTCAGTTGTTTCACAATTACATTCTTTCCTTCCAAAGAAGTCCAGGACACTGTCAGTTGTTTCACAATTACATTCTTTCCAAGTAGTCCAGGACACTATCAGTTGTTTCACAATTACATTCTTTCCTTCCAAAGAGTCCAGGACACTGCCAGTTGTTTCACAGTTACATTCCTTCCTTCTCAGGGAACACTGCCAGTTGGTTCACAGTTACATTCCTTCCTTCTCAGGGAACACTGTCAGTTGGTTCACAGTTACATTCCTTCCAAGTAGTCCAGGACACTGCCAGTTGGTTCACAGTTACATTCATTCTTTCCCAAGGAACACTGCCAGTTGGTTCACAGTTACATTCCTTCCTTCTCAGGGAACACTGCCAGTTGGTTCACAGTTACATTCCTTCCTTCTCAGGGAACACTGCCAGTTGGTTTACAGTTACATTCCTTCCTTCTCAGGGAACACAGCCAGTTGGTTCACAGTTACATTCCTTCTTTCCCAAGGAACACAGCCAGTTGGTTCACAGTTACATTCCTTCCTTCTCAGGGAACACCGTCAGTTGGTTCACAGTTATATTTCTTCTAACCTTTATTCGAGTACTTGTCTCGTGTTTCAAGGTAAACAGAAGACGGACTAGTCATTTGTTTAAAGGTAAACAGATGTCGTACTAGCTGTTTGTTTAAAGGTAAACAGATGTCGTACTAACCGTTTGTTTAAAAGTACACAGATGTCGTACTAACAGTTTGTTTAAAAGTAAACAGATGTCGTAATAGCTGTTTGTTTAAACGTAAACAGATGTCGTACTAACCGTTTGTTTAAAGGTAAACAGATTTCGTACTAGCTGTTTGTTTAAAGGTAAACATATGTCGTACTATCCGTTTGTTTAAAGGTAAACATGTCGTACTAGCCGTTTAATAAAGGCAAAC
Organism: Timema shepardi; assembly: GCA_902151425.1. Taxonomy (NCBI): domain Eukaryota; kingdom Metazoa; phylum Arthropoda; class Insecta; order Phasmatodea; family Timematidae; genus Timema; species Timema shepardi. The sequence continues at coordinate 14,394 of CABFVX010007619.1, forward strand.
AGATCACGTACTAGCACTTTTGTTCAAAAGGTAAGCCGATGTTAATCCAACCATGTTTTAAAAAGTAAGCAGGTGTATGTAGTACTAGCCACGTGTTCACAGGTAAGCATATGTTAATCTAGTCACATGAGCGAAGTTGTGCTGATGTAGAGCTTGTCACACTATATCCACCATTTGAATTCTTTTAGCGAGTTCAATGTTGCGTCAGACGACAAAGTATAACATTAGCTTTATTTCTCCGCCTTACAATCATGTTCCCCAGATAATCGTGCTTGTGTGGTCCCGTTATTTGCTTAGTTTCCCCCAGCGTGTTAAAATGAACAAACATTTACCTATCAGCCGCCAGCTTGTCAGTCGTAACAGTTTGCCATGTCTTGTGTTCTTAGCACGGGACAATATATTGTTCATATCATGCTTTTATTATAAAGTACAATATTGCTTACATCAATTTGGAGGAAATATTACTCTAGGATAGAACTACTTCGTAGTTTTATGAGAACGACTCACTAGAAAATATTCTGCTGTTATATAGAAACTACTTGATAGGGAACATTCTGCTGTTATATAGAAACTACTTTCTAGAGAACATTCTGCTGTTATATTGAAACTACTTTCTAGAGAACATTCTGCTGTTATATAGAAACTACTTTCTAGAGAACATTCTGCTGTTATATTGAAACTAATTGCTAGAAAACATTCTGCTGTTATATTGAAACTAATTGCTAGAGAACATTCTGCTGTTATATTGAAACTAATTGCTAGAGAACATTCTGCTGTTATATTGAAACTAATTGCTATAGAACATTCTGTTGTTATATTGAAACTAATTGCTAGAGAACATTCTGCTGTTATATTGAAACTACTTTCTAGAGAACATTCTGCTGTTATATAGAAACTAATTGCTAGAGAACATTCTGCTGTTATATTGAAACTACTTTCTAGAGAACATTCTGCTGTTATATTGAAACTAATTGCTAGAAAACATTCTGCTGTTATATAGAAACTAATTGCTAGAGAACATTCTGCTGTTATATTGAAACTAATTGCTAGAGAACATTCTGCTGTTATATTGAAACTAATTGCTAGAGAACATTCTGCTGTTATATTTAAACTACTTTCTAGAGAACATTCTGCTGTTATATTGAAACTAATTGCTAGAGAACATTCTGCTGCTATATTGAAACTAATTGCTAGAGAACATTCTGCTGTTTATTGAAACTAATTTCTAGAGAACTTGGTGTTATATTGAGACTAAAATTAAAAAGTTGATTTAAATGTTATATTTGTTTATGTTTTAGTAGGTTTAATATCTAGACAAACCAAGACCTACTTTAACTAAAGTATTCTTAAGTCACTTCCACAAGGTGTTTAGGACACGTTTCTTGGTTTCAAATACTGGTTAAGTACCTAAATGTAGTAAATTAGATAAACACAAGTTTATTTTCAAAATAACGTTACCTAAGAGAAACATCTATAGGTACAAAACCAAACGGTTTAATTTTTTTTTTTAAAGGGCTCTGGTGTCTGGTTTTATAACTAGTTTCAAATTAAATTGTACTTAGTTTTAACGACGTTGCCTACTCGGTGATTTCGAAACAATTTTCCATAGCTGGTTGTATCTTAAGGTCATTCGACAATAAAAATTGTATTGCACAGTTTTAACAAGTGTGTAGTTATAGGCTATAAATGGTGATGCAATTATTTCAAACCATTACAGTTCATGAGTTATAAGAGTTCAAACTTTATATTTTATGGTTTTTTTTTTCATACTATCGTTAAGGTAAAGTAATTAATATACGAACCTGAAATTTAGCATAACCAGACAGTCTTATGAGGTGTATACAATTAAATATTTATAATATTATTAATAGTAGTAATAATGTTAATATTTTAAATATTTCACTGTATACTGCTCAAATTCTTGTCTGGTTGTACTAAATTTCAGCCTCATACATTAATTACTTTACCTTAAAAATTGTACGTAAAAAACATAAAATAGCAAGTTTGATCTCTTAGGTCTCGTGAACTGTAATGATTTGAAATCATTGAATCACTATTTATAATTAATCATGCACGTGTTAACATTATGTAATAACATATATATTGTTGAACGACCTTAACTTGAAGCATGAAAGTAAAACACTCTTAAGCTCCATCACACTTAGAAACTAATGTACGAAATAGAAAGAGAGGGAAGAACATGAGCAGTTCACCCAGCAAGGCCTCTTGTCCATGTGCTGAGAACAATTCCCCTCTTCCAATGACGGGAATACACACTCACGCTACTATCTGCTGCTGAACAGAATTGACTTACTTTTTTAAAATTACCCTTGTGGAATGCCAGGCCTCCACCGTGGTTCGGATTCCACGTTAAACTGTAGGTCCTCCATTTCATCTCACAATCACCCTACCATTGCACATCAGCGTAAGTGCGTACAATCCAAACGGGTAGCAAGACGCAGTGATAATAGTAATAATAATAATAATATTAATAATAATAATAATAATAATAATAATAATAAAATGCCCCTTTTCCTTGTTTCTAATTCCAGTCCATATCCTGGCAGTAAGATTCCTACCAAGACATTTTAGTGAATAACACAATAAGTTTTAGATAATGATTTAAAAACAACTAACTCACTTCAAGATCCAAAAATTAATTTATAACCATTTAAGACTAGGTATTTTTATAATTATATAATAATTAATGGTTTTTGTTTCAATGTTCAATGTCGAATAAAACATAAATATACTAACATGGGGAAATACTATCTTTACTTGTAATGACGTCACAGGTTACCGAAGTCTTAAAAGTGTGAAAATTAATTCCGTCCTATACGAACAGCTCTAATATAACTAATATATATATATATATTTCTTAATTTAGCACCACGTCTTATCACCCCGTTTGGGTTATACGCCTATGTATCAACTACTCTAAATGAGTTATAATTATTAGCACCGCGTCTTACTACCCGTTCGAGTTATACGTACTTACGCTGTGTAATGAATGGTAGGGTGATTGTGAGATGAAATGGAGGATCTACAGTTTAACGTGGAATCCGAACCACGGTGGAGGTCTGGAATTCCCCACATTCCCAATCTAAATGAGTTAGTGATTAGGAAGGTTAAATTTGGAGGAGGTATACCTGGATCTGCATGGAGGGAGAGTAGAAGACCAACCACCCTCAGTACACCCGACTGGGATCGAAACCCTGATCTCCCCATCATCTTCAATCTAGACTATTGCGAGAGTGACGCCTTAGACCATACGGCCACCGAAGCGGATAGCTCTAATATTGAACTGGCTTGTCTTTTTAAAGTGATCAAATTATAAGGAAACAATTTCAAACACTTTTACAGCTGCTTTGATGGTTTTTTTTTATTGTGTCTTTATTTACAATCTATCTCAATAGTGAAAATGATTAACCTCTTAAGGACAAGTTACAATATTATTCTAATTTCATAATTTCACATTAGGTAAAGATATCACTATAAATAATGCACAGAGCTATAAGAGTATCATTGTGATTAAAACCTCAAAAAATTTAATTTGTAACAGTAAATATATTATTGCCATTATATTTAGTTTTAAAAAAAGGCTAAATTGGGACATAACAATAGCATAATAGGCTATTCAATTAATATATATGTTCAACTGCATTTTATAACCTCCGTAATCTACTCATAATGAAGCCTTGGTTAATGGCCGACATTTAACGATAAGAAAACATACGAATTACGGTATATACAGGTCATTCTTCAATATAGTGGCATCTGGTAGTGATTCTATGAAACAATATAATTCAAATAATTATATATAGCCTCTAGATGTCACTACCTATCATAAGGTATTTTAGTGGCATCTGGTAGTGATTCTATGAAACAATATAATTCAAATAATTATATATAGCCTCTAGATGTCACTACCTATCATAAGGTATTTTAGTGGCATCTGGTAGTGATTCTATGAAACAATATAATTCAAATA
>CABFVX010007619.1:19403-29627 GCA_902151425.1 Timema shepardi
AAAATAATTTATATTTTAATTACAAGCAATTTATTATTAATTCTATATTTAATTGTTATGTTAAAAAAATAAATGTTTAATTTATACCTGAATTAGATTTCTTATTATTATTGTTATTATTTTCATTATTTTATACACACACATATATGTATATATATATGTGTTTATATTTATATATACTGTTACAAAAAAAAAAAGGGTGCCATATCGTCTTGGGCCTAGGGCGTCCTCAAACCTAAATCCGCTACTGGGTTTTATACATATAAGGGTTTATCTATCTTAGAGTTGCCAGACGTCATGTATATACGGGATTGTCCCGTTTTTTAAGGAAATGTCCCAGTGTCCCGAAAGATGTCATTGGAACACCCGATTGTCCCTTTTTTAGAAAAATTAAATTAAATTATGTGAAAATAATACGACTACAAAATTTAAATAAAAAATGTTACAGTTAATGACAGTGAACAAATATTCGTATATTTGTAGAAAACGAGTCGGATAAAAACAAAAAAGTGTGGAGTGAAATGTCCAACCAACAAAATGGGCACTATTACATAAAGACACGCGAAAGAAAGTCTCAATACTCCGAACTACTGATAAAATGTCAGCATATTTTCAGAATCCCAGCACATAACGCGCGTGTGGAATGAATATTTTCATTGATCACCAATCAGTGGACAAAAGAAAGAAACCTAATGGAACTAAAAACAGTGGAAGAACTTTTGCAGACCTTAGTCAATGAAAATAAGACTTGTTCTGAATTTTATTCCCATGTATTAAATGGCAAACACCTTTTAAAATTTGCACAAAGTTCAGAGAAGTATTAACCTATGTCCACCAGATTAAAGAGGAACTCCCACAAATATCTAACAAAACGTGCACTACAAACATCCTTTAATCTTATGGTAGCTATTATTTAATAGCTTTGTTTATTTTCCCCCTATTCAAATAAAGGTTGTTCGTTTCAACAAAATTTATTTTGTTTTTTAAATAAAAAAATATATACATTATTGAATTTCAAATTTTAAAGTAATTCTTTTGATTTAGCGTCCATGCATCCGTGATTACGCCCAAAATATTGTTTTCAAAAATTTGATGTCTTGGTTTTCAAAAAGATTGTTTCTTTGGCTATTTCCTGAATAGTTTAGTACTTAAACAAATTAATAATTTTTTTAAAATGATTTGAACAAGGGTCATATTTAAAAAGCTATACTAATTTTTTATTAATCACAAATAAACTTATAGAAATATGTAAACTATTATTATTTCATCCCTCCATATTTTAATACCTTTTCACCTGAACAGTTTTCTGAAACCCCACATCAAGAGTAGTATTTTTAAAAACGGAATATCCTTGAATTTTAATTTGAGTCAACCAGATGATTTATCTTGAAACCATTTCCTCCACCGCTCAGCGACCGATAGCTTTCCTCGCACTGCCACGGGGGTTTGTTACGACGGACGTCACAAACTGGTTTTCCAAAATACATTTTTCAGTGAGGATAGTCCTAAAGTTTTCGCTCTAAAAATGCAAAAATTTCAAGTAATATTATTTACTACCCGTGCCATTTTAAATATTTTGCACATGTTTGGATAATTTTTTTCTTCTGTGTATGAAATATATGTGATATTTTGAAATTATTTTAACAATTTGCATTAAGAAATCTAGTTTGTTTATCTGTGAGGTGATATTGTACTACCACGGGCAGCAAAAAGTGAAGAAAATAAAGTTTTGTGGTAGAACGTTGAAACTAAACTTCATCAAATATTCCTCGATCAGTGTTAAAATTTTAATTCGATTTATATCGAGTATGAAATAGGTATTTAGATTAGTTAAAAAAACAAAACACCATCACTATTTATAGTTTGAAAAAGATTATACGCGTCATATTTTCTTATTTTCAACTTTGCATTAGAAATATGCGCGTTTATTTCATACAAAGCAGAAAGATTTATTTCGTAAGAAAGTTAATGTTATCAGAAATAACAACAATATTAATTATATTAGAGAGATTTTACTTGACGGATACATTTCTTCAAAATGTATATCTTCCTTAGCCCTGCCCCGTCATTATAATTAAAATACGTATAACCCAGCTGGATAATACGCCCTGTAATACTACGTACATATTTTTACTACAATTATTGTATTTAAAATGGGAGTAAAACCCAGATTTCCTCGTTATTGATATTGATAGTCTAATTGATTGCCTGAGTGATACCTTTGACCATTCAACCACTAAAGTGGCTAAATAAAATGTAAAAAATACTTAAAACAATGTGACATCCAAACCGATCTGTCAACCAAACTTTTATTAGGCCTATTATTTATTATATGTCAGATTATTAATAATGGGTTTATTGTGCACACGGTTTTAAATTTGTTGGCCTTATACAATTTAAAAGTTTTTGAAAAAAGTTTATACAGCCCAAACAAGCAGTAAATTTTCCAAGTGTCACCAAGGCCCAAAATTCCTTGATCCGACATTGATAATAAGACGCGAAAGAAAATAAATCTCAATACATAAAGCTGAAAGAATGTCTGTCTGGAAATGAAAACCCACTTCTATATGAAGTACATAATTGAAATTTGCAAGAAAATAGAGGGCTTACCCTTTTAAACCAGAAAAATCTTAAAATGGAAAATTTCAAAATGAATCTCCGATAAATAGAGGGGGCAAACTAAGAAAATGATCATTTCAGATATGTTAAAAAATTCAGATTTAGTAGATAGGCGGGGAGATATATCCAGATAATCAAATTAATATTATTTTATTTAATTTTTAAGAGAGTCGGAGAAAGGGGAATCAGGAGGTTATAAATATTTCCAAAATTAATTAAAACAGCTACTTTTCAGCGTGGTGAAAAACTGAAATTCAACAGGCAGATAAAAAAAAAACTATCAAATAACTATCAAAGTGTCACCTCTCTCCCCTTTCTTTTTATCTATCTCGTGGGTGACCTGGTGGTCTAGGGGTAAGGTGTCAGACTTCTATGCTGGCGGCCGGGGTTCGATCCTCGGTCCCGGCAAAGATTTATCTGATTTCTAAACCCTTCCTTCACCTCTGACAAGACATCTTGTGAATGTGAGGAATGCCAGGCCTCCACCGTGGTTCGGATTCCACGTTAAACTGTAGGTCCTCCATTTCATCTCACAATCACCCTACCATTACACATTAGCGTAAGTGCGTATAACCCGAACGGGTAGTAAGACGCGGTGCTAATAATAATAATAATAANACCCCGGTACCCTCTGCTCGAGCGGTAGTCCTAAAAAAAAAAAAGAACTGATGAACCGGCATCCTAGCCCCCGTAGTCCTAAATTGGACAGAGTGACCCCTAGACTTCAGTGTTGATTAGTCAGCCATGGTGGCTGATTCCCCTACATTTTATCCTGGCCCCTGGCCTGGTTTCTCACTGGTCAGCTCCTCTATTCTATTTGCTTGTAGACTCATCATAACAACCCGCAACGCTCGTTTTGTCATTCGCAACTCACAACATACAATATTACACAAACACGCCTTCCAATTTAGGCTGTGCGGCTACAAAAGTCATAAAAATCTTTATTTTAAAATGGTATTCCATTAAATAAGGGGAGAGGAGTGTAGACAGAAGTTTTTTTTTTAGGTTAGATAGAAAAATTAAATTTGCCAGGCAGTTAAAAGCGACAGCTAAAGATCACAAGTTTATTTTTTATAAAAATTTCTTTGGGAGTTAGATCAATGAGAGGGGGGAGGGGAGAAGTAAAAATTAAAAAATTAATATAAACAACTACTTTTGTGTGTGGTAGAAAACTGAAATTTGACAAGCAGCTAAAGAGACCCCTTCAAATGACTATAAAATCCTGAAATTTTAAATTAAGATTATAGAAAATATCGAATGAAGGTGAGGGAAATTTGAGTATGTAAAGATAAAATAAAACTTTTAGGTGAGCTATAAAATCGTGTAATGTATTGATTTGGACTAACCTAAATTATGTAAAAAGTCATGGATGAAGGTAATTTTTCTTTAAAGTAATATAGGTAGAGTATCCTTTTAAGATTCATCCATGAACAAACACGCGTTTCTTAGAATGAGGTGAAAAGGACTTCACCCCTAAAATATATTTTTTATACCTTCTTTCTTGTTAAAATATCTACTGCGTTGCTTCCTGTTAAAGGAAAAAGTTCATAGTATTTGGTAGAACACGCCATTTCTTTATACCAATAAGAAACTAGCTCTCACAAAATGTGTCGCCAGGACTCTGTCTATTGGTTAGTTTTTACTTTGTTGACCAAGGGAGAAAATGCAAGGGATATGTCATATATAGACCATAGTGCGTAAGTTTACAGTATAGAATAGCAATAGCAATTGACGACGACGATGAGGAGGACGATCTCCAGGACCTCGCTCACAGTCCAACACATTATAATATAAGTCACTTCAATATCACAAGTGTGCAGTGATAACAAACATTTAACTGAAATATGTGCAAATAATTTACTGGTGTAATATAAATAAACCGTGTGTGAAATAACAGCCAACAACATTTCTCTTTCTTTAATAATATTAATACCGATTTAATTAGTGCTCGAACACGGGGCTATAGACAGCTGATTAAACGGTATCTTTTCCGTACAGTGATGATAGGCGCTCGATCACGGAGCTTAAGACAACCTAAAGTCATCACATCATCTTTTATCTGGGAATTAATCCGTTGTGTATCAATCGACGCCCGAAGCGGGGAGATTGATCACATAGTTTTTATTATTGACGCCCCGAAGAGAGGCGTATTTATCCGATAGTATTACAATCGATTTTTGTCCAAATGTAGAAGGGTTACATCAAATGAGTGTTAAACATTTGATATTTATCAAAGAGGGTTTTTGAAATGGGGGCTTAGAAATTTCAAAGGTATAAAGCTTGGAACGTAAGAATAGGGGGCCAGAAAATGGCATATAAAAGTAAATAACTTTGAAATATTGTAGAAAATTTTAATTTTTTATAGGCAAACAACAAAATCTAAAAATAAACAAATACAAAAACCAAATATTATCTTTAAAATAGATCCATTAGCGTGACGATTACAAAACTAAAACTCGAATTATAAACTAGAACCTATCTAAGAGCAAATTAAATATTAAAAATAAAGATTCCTGGTGACATACATCGGTGGGCAGTGATACTCGTTACCCATTATTCAATTCTAACAGATTATGTTATTTCATTTATTCTCTGTGGTGATCTGTGATGCTCTTTTTTTCCAACATGTTTCTGTAACAATGACAATAAAACTAATAGTGCTTATATTGCATTGTAAATTAATTGCATTCGTTTTCACACTCATTTTGTGAATTAAGTAATGCTTTTCTTAAAATATTTATTTTATTTTAATCTATTGATTACAATAATTGTTTTGGGGTATCCAGAGTTAGTTTGGTATTGTATAGCACAAAGAGTAATTTTAAAAAAAAATTGGCAACCTGGTGGTGAATGTCCTAATTTGATATAATTTGAATTATTATTACGTGTGCGAGGAACGGCTCAAACTGATAGTTTTATCTATTTGTTTGAAGTAACGTGGACTTTCTGAACAGGCTGGTTATGTCAGAGCATTAGAATTTCTACAAGCGAGAGAAATAGGCTTTAGCAATTTTGCTGGGAAAGGTATTTTCACATACTCTCCAGGGTTCTTTTACATGCAACAATCAACAGAAGACCGATGGCTTTACTTCCCCTCCGAAGGAAGTTGCGCTACGGATTTTTATCGCTCGATGGAAATCCGTCGACCCCGGCTTGGTTTGAACCCACGCACATCGGGTCCTGAGGCAAGCACTTTACTTAAAGGCCACCAAGACCGAACAAATTGTTAGTATTATTATATGATATACAGCTATTTGTGCTAACTCGTGTGTGGTTTGTACTAATTTGCATATTGGTCTTCTCATTTCAATTAAATAACTTTACATAAATCATCACATTCAAGAGCTTCAAGCAGAAAAATCCCCCCCCCTCCTTTTTTGATTAGCAAAGATCTCAAATAAATAATGTCAATAGATATGTAGTGTCAGTTTATTTCTAAAACATTATTAAATATTTTATTCTAAAAAACTATATACTCATTCGGTAAGCAAATATATTTATGGCGATTTAAAAAAGTAAAATACAGTTTAGGGTGGATTCTACATAATCAGTGAAGAACATTTTGTGAACAATGGATGTTTCTGTAAGCTATGGACTTTCTCATGGTTTATTGTTTATTTATTTTTATGGCGTATTTTCCTTTTGAATTTATTGTTTGGTAAACTTATGTGCATTTTTATTTATTTGAAATATTAGTATTGTGTTGACAACTACAGATAATTATGTATGTTACTAGCTATTGTTTTGCCAAATTGTATACAGTTGTATTTACTTTAAGACGGACCGCGGATAAAATGTTAACATATTTAATTGGTTCTCAAAGACTTATTTGCATGTATAGACGGTTTGTCTGGCATCTTATTAGCTTTAACAAAATATTAGACATTCTTGACCTAAATAATATAGGCCTTAGGTACAAAAAATCGAAAATTTAGTAGTTGTGTCAAAAAAGAAATAGCTATTTCAAATTATTTCAACTCAATCCAGCACTATTGAACATACTATAAAGTACTGTACATGACTAATTGTTCTAATGACTAACTATGTCCAAAGTGTTTTTGCGTGAAGAATTATTTATGCAGTCATGATATGACGAGTAAGCAGATAATTTTATCTAGAACAATGCACAGTCAAAAGATTGAAGCCAAATACTTTTAAAGCTATTCAAACTACGAGTATATGATAGATGATTTGATAACAAATATCAAAGGTAATCCTTTTGCAATTATTAATTTAAAAATACGTTGAGATTGGTGTGTCAGAAGATAACAAACATACCGTTGTCTGGACAACACTGATCTAGATCACTGAAGATGTGTTGAGTGCTTAGAATAATTAGCAAGCTCCATGAATCGATGCTCCACATGTATATTGTGTTACATATTAAAAATGTCCCTAAAATTTCGAATGGAGAAGAGTTACAGAAATAATAACTTCAACAAATTATAGGTCTCACTTTCCCCCAATTAAATCTCTGGGTGAATTGGGCTTTTTAAACTACGTGGTGTCAAAATTATCTGTAAAGAGTAATAATCATAAACTCATTTTGTAGCCAATAAGTGGGTTTCAGGTCTTCGAACCCTTATATCCACATAGCCTTATTACTTAAGAAGTAGAACCCGCTTATCTCTTATTTAATCTCTTATTTAAATTAAATATTAAAATGAAATCTTAATCAATACAATGTTGTTTATTATTATTATTATTATTAGCACCGCGTCTTACTACCCGTTCGGGTTATACGCACTTACGCTAATGTGTTATGGTAGGGTGATTGTGAGATGAAATGAAGAACCTACAGTTTAACGTGGAATCCGAACCACGGTGAAGGCCTGGCATTCCCCACATTCACAAGATGTCTTGTCAGAGGTGAAGGAAGGGTTTGGTAATCAGATAAATCTTTGCCGGGACCGAGGATTGAACCCCGGCCGCCAGCATAGAAGTCTGACACCTTACCCCTAGACCNAAGATGTCTTGTCAGAGGTGAAGGAAGGGTTTGGTAATCAGATAAATCTTTGCCGGGACCGAGGATTGAACCCCGGCCGCCAGCATAGAAGTCTGACACCTTACCCCTAGACCCCCAGGTCACCCTACAATGTAGTTAATATAAGTGAAAACTACATTAATTTCGTTTAAAAAAAGTTATTAAATATTATAAATGGATGTAGTTTGAAATTAGATTATTTACATTTATATAACCAGATAATTCTTGTTAGTTATGTCACCAACATTTACATGTATTGTCGATGATCAAATTGCTTTGTTCAAATTGTGAAATCATCCCTTCACTATATGTTTAGAATGATTGAAATATGTTTGAGTGGACGAAAAATGTTTCATCAGGACAATTATTACGTATTATTAGACACCTCGGAAGGTAATTTGTAAATTAAATAAAGGGAAGACAGAGTAGAATCAGGCATGATTCCCCCTACCTTCCAGGTTTTATTTGTTCATTCTAATATTTACACTTAGGCCTAATTACAGTCTAGGAGTGTGCATTTTAGGAAATTTCACTCGCATTTGCCCGGATAAAGAAGGAACAAGGGAAATACAGAATCAATGAATTTTGTCAGCAACTAGACCGACTTTCTGGGTTATCTAGGATTGTTTGTATTTTACCAATGTGCACTTATTATAATAATAAAGGTAATAAAACACAGTCATTATAATTTCTAAGATATTCACTCTGTCTCTGATTCCTACACTTTTATATATGTTTTTTAATCATTTATTTATGTTATGATTATGTTCATTTATCCCAATAGATTAAAAGACAAACAAACTCTAGTTTACAATCACAAATGCTTTGCCCTGTCAAAATCAGAATCTGGGACTCTATTTCAGGATGCAGACAGGATACTTACAAAACTAAGATTTACAAACTTAACTTAATAAATTACTCTGGGTAAACTTGATGTTGATTTCATAATAATAGAATAGTTATACTTTGATACAGTATGTTACACACTACATTTAGCCTCCTTAAAGAATGTAATAGGTTTTCAATGACCAACAATAAATAGATCAACACAGCTTATTTGTTAGCACATATGCTTACTAAACTACGGGTCTTGTTTTAAGATTCCTGACAAATCTAAAATGGTGGCAAATTTTTGGACAAAGAGCTGTATGTTGTGTTCGTTTTATAATTGAGCTAGTTTTGGTAACTTGATTTATCCGGCTGATATTTGGATTCATGAGCATCCCTAGGTTCTTAGTTTGTTCACTAAATGATATAACGCTGTTATTAAGAAAAAAAATACTGGAAAGGGTAGAGTTATTTACTTTTGATAAGTGCCTTGATGTCCCAATAAGCATTGATTGTGATTTAGTGGGCTGCAGCCCGTTACATCATGACCATTAAGAGTTTTTATAGGAAACAGGTTCTAGAAGGCCATTTATAGTATCAAAACACGTCCGTGAAGTTGGCCCCCCCACTTTTAAAAATTCAATTTTTTTATGATTGCAATCGTTTGTTCTTCGTTTGTTCCGGATTGTTCCACAAACAGTTTCGTTTGTTCCGCATTCGTTCTTGCACAAATGGGACGTGAACTTGTGGCGCTTTGTTTACTAGTGAGGGGCCAACTTAACGGTAGTCCCCCCCTCCCCCACTTTTAAAAATTCAATTTTTTATGATTGCAATCGTTTGTTTTTCGTTTGTTCCACAAAAATTTTCGTTTGTTCCGTTTTGATAGGCCCACAAATTATATGTTTACATTGGGGGGGGGGGCAACCTCCCTACAGTAGGGTTCAGGTACAAAATAAGGTGGGTATGAAGGGGACACCAGTGTGAAAATACCAGTGTTTTTTTGCAGTTTTTATAACAAAACTTGTTTTTAGCCTAAATGGGTAAAATATTGCTTCAGTGCAGACATAGAATGTAATTTTCTTCACGTGGTGATATCAACACTTGTTGAATATTTGTCATGAACATGGCGGCATTAGATGACAAACTTTTTAAATGAAAATAAAAATTTGTCATTAAATTCCAGGACATCCTTGACACATATTCAACGAGGTCATCACGTGAAGAAAATTAAAGTCTATATTTGTAGGTACTGGGTTATATTTGATTTATTTTGACTCAAAAGTTGCTTTGCTATAAAAACTGAAAAACCGCTTATCTTTTCTCCCGTCCCCTACATTCCCATCATAACTTCCTTCTTACCTAAATAAGGCTGTAGGTCTCTAGTGTCCGAGCTGAGACGTCACGTGATGTGGCGAGTGCAGGTGACAAAGAGTGGTGAGTATGACGAGAGGCGGTAAAATTCCAGTACTGTTCGACACCTTGACGTCTGTATCGGGTGTAAACAAAGTCGTTGAACGTAGATAATGAATGAAAGAAATTAGTCAATGGAAATATACAATTGAGCAAACTTTCCGAGTGTTTAGCCCGTGTTCTTTCCAGGACAACTGTCCTAGTAGCAGACAAGGTCACGCACCCGGGACCTACTAGTTGTTGAGGACTCCAGTTGTCCACCCCACGGTACAAGCTATTAGGTGTTGTCACGCACCCGGGACCTACTAGTTGTTGAGGACTCCAGTTGTCCACCCCACGGTACAAGCTACTAGGCTAGGTCACGCACCTGGGACCTACTGGTT
>CABFVX010007620.1:5564-19650 GCA_902151425.1 Timema shepardi
CCCCCCCCCCCAAGGCCAAAATGCCTACGTTATCAGAAACGGTTTCTAGAAGCTACATACATCTTTTGGTATAAACTCGAATTACGGCCAACAGCTTACCGCAAAAATAGCCAAAGCTCTTGATAGACACGGGATTCAGACCTGGGACCTTTGGTAAATATGTAGTTTTGTCTCATACGGTAATAAGCGAAAATATTTATTTTCACACACTGAAAAGTTTACTTACACCCTGAAGTACAGGTGTAGAGGAATCAATAATCAATTTCTTAAATAGTTGCAGCGGTACTAATTTTAAAGATAGTTTCAAATTTACTAGAATTAAACAACTAATAATCAAGTAGTTGTGCGACCGTCAATTGATCCCCAGTATCTCTGGCCCGGTCTCAGTACGGGAATCAAACTTCGCTCCCCCGTCATAGACCGTAGTGATGCCTTAGACCACGCGACCATCTACATGGGGCATACCAATGAATGCACCCCACATTTGTGCGAGTGGGAAAAAATGGTGGTTTTGCTGGTCGACAAGATTTTTCTAGACCAGGTAGAATATGTATCCTGCAGTTGATTGTAGTGAAAAAATCAAACGTCGATCACTTTGTCATCGGCCGTCTAGTGACATCTTAGACCATGTGACCATTGATGCAAGTATACAATGCATTGACCTGGTAGATTGCTACCCATGTATAAAGTGAAAATAACGGCTTTAATCCTAAGCCACTTATAAAAAAAAATAATGATCGCAACTATGTTTTGTTTGAATAGTATAGAACTCTTACATTAATTCATAGGTAATATTGAATTGAGTAACTTGAATTTAATGTTTGCAACTATATTTTAACGAAATAATATATAACTACATAAATTCTTAAGTAATCTCTGGGCCGAGGAAAATATAAAATGTACCTGCATATGTGTGAAGGTATAGTGACATGGTCGACCTGGATTAAATGTAGGGGCTACCTCCGCCGCTAATAGCCAAGAAGTTAAGCTTATCGGTATTTAGAACTGCGTCTTACTACCCGTAAGGGGCACAATGCACGGACGATGAGGGGGAAAACCAGCCTCGGTACACATGTGCGACAGGGATTCGAACTTATCTCTTCGGGCAAGCTTGAGATAAGAGCTGATTTTAAGCAGGCGAAATGGGTAACAGGATTTGCGAGGGTTTGAAATGTGAAGTAATTAGCATTTGTCACCCTCTATGGGACTTGAACCCTTACGTCACAGGGCGAGATGTGTTTCCACATTTGCGCGTCATTGACAACTGAACCCTCCAACACCATCTGGATATCTTTGCCAAAATGAGAGAGAGACAGAATAATAAAATTAGTGATGTAGCATCATTTGCACTGAGTTGAAATCCGAAAACGGCCGAAGCTATTATTTATGCTTACTCCGTCATTGACACCTGGATACGGGATTCGAACCCGGGACTTTTGAAGCAACAATATATGGTTTGTATTTATAAAACTAATTAGCGTTTATCCCTATAGACATAGCACAGGAGAGAGACGCCCATCCTCAGTGGGAGATTTAGCGCGAATGAAATATAACTGTAAATAGTTCGTGCTAAGCGGAAACAATAGGGAGTTACCCAAGGATATAGTGTTTTTTTTTGCCAGTGATGGGGATCAAATATGGTCACATGTAATACAAATATTAAATAAATATTATTTTACAGCGACAAAGTTTGTTAGGGTTCTAGTTGATTTAAATAAAATATAGTGAAAAATATATTCTGCAGATAAAATAGAAATGCTATGTCCAAATGTGAACTAAATCAATTATTATTCTATAATAATATTTCTGATTGAAATATTTGACCAATTAATAAGTACTATGTTTTATTCATAAAAACAAACAAATACTTAATTTTGTTGATCACAATAACCAATCTGTAAATATAAAAAATGTAAACCAACTTGTTCTAGTATATTTAACAAAATTAACATTTTCAAAAATAATTTATTTGTAAATTACCCCAAATTATTTGGTATTTATAAAAAAAATTATTCTTAAATATCATGAAAAACTAATCCCTGATTTTCATTTTGAATTAAATTTTTCCTGTTAATATTCATAAAAAAATTCAAATTGACGCTAATGAACTAGTAATTGGGAAGGTTGCACCCACATCTGCGTGGAGTGAGGGCGAGGGAAAAATCAACCCAGTTCAACCATAAGAGATTTGAACCTTTATCTCCCCAGTCCTCGGTAGTCTAGCTCATAACGAATCTGCCGCGTTAGCCAACTGCGTCACCGAGGTGAGTATCTATCACTCTGCACTCTTTTTAGAGAGTTAACAATCTCTACGAAGCTGGCTCTTCTCTATATACACTTCAATCAAACCAAATATTACAACAGATTGAAAGAAGAAGTATAACCGCGGGTCCAAATGGATTAGGAATTGGGAAGGTTGAATCCACATTTGCGTGGAGGGGAGTATGGAAATGTTCCAAGCGTTTACGTTGAGGGAGAGTGGGAAACCACTTAGTGAGAACTACCAACAGTACACCTCAGCAGATATTCAAATCCCCAACTCAGAGTTGAGCCTAAATATCTTTTTCCGGGTGCGTCTGTTTTCAATACCCGCCCGCACGCACGCACATATACACACACACAGCCTCCCATCGTTCTACATGTCTAATAATTTAGAGAAGAAATAATTAAGGCTGCCGCGCCTTACTACCCGTCTGGGACACAACCAGTGGAGGATGAGTGAGGAAACCGAGCTCAGTACACACGCAACCACAGGGATTTGAACCCTGTACTCCCTCACCCGCCATTATTTCTTTAGCTAACACGTGGTACTCGTTGATGCTCTTATTCCTTTATAGATTTGGTTGTATATTAAATAACTATTTTCTAGACTGCACTCATTAACGAACACATAATATAAGAGTTTAATTTTGAATAGCAAAATTGACAGTGTGATATAATATTTATCATTATTAACACGTGATTTTTTAAGATTTTAACTATAGTGAATTCAGCTGGAAACTAATATCGAGCAGGCGCTAGGGGGCCGTCCTCCCGACAAAAGCCTACCAACATTTGTTTTGTTTGATATCTACTTGCAGCATGTACGTGTAAACAATTAAGTAATAATTAATCTAAAGGATTGCTAATTGGGAAGTTTTAATTGAGAGAAAATGAGCCAGCATTTGCGTAGAGGAATAGTGGAAAACACACCTAGTTTATCCGACTGAGATTTTAACCTCAAACTATTCCATTAACGACCGTCTGGCTCTACACAAAACAAGCTCTTCATTCAACTATGCAACCGAGGTAAATTATTTTAGAAACAACTGCTTTATTAAATATATTTTTAAATATTATTTAATGCTCAAAACTATATTTTGTTGACATAAAAAATAACATTTACACAAAATAAATTAACCACTTAAACAATAAAGAAATGTATTGTCACGATTATACTTTGATGGAATAATATATAACTTTTACAATAATTCATAATTAATTTTAAATAAAATTGTAAATCATTTAATGTTTGAAACTATATTTTGTTAACATAATAAATAACATTCACACAAATCAAGTTAGCCACTTAAATCGTAAGCCAAAATTGGAGTAAGTGCGCCCACATTTTGCAAGGAGGGAGAATGTAAAGTCTATTAGAAAAATCTCCCTAAATACTCTCGACGCTGGTGAAGGAATCTATAATATTTATTTTTAAATGGAGTACTATTTAATGGATTTGTTTAGTATACCCTGTATATTTATTAAAACTTATAATTTCCGTTTACAATACACGCGCGCGTGCACACACACACACACACACATGCGGTCACACAGATTCTCCCACCGTTTTACATGTATAATATTTAGCACAAGAAAAAATTGAGGCTGAATAAATTAGATTTACTAATTGAATTTATCTCAATATTCCAGAGTTGGAGGTGATAACCGATTTATAAAACTTTACCCCGAAAATAACTTTCTGTGGTGTCAATTCCCGACCTTCCCATAAACTGTTTCTAATATGGAAAATCAAATGTGATCTTGCGCACATATTATTTATAGATCACACGAAATTGACACATTTTAGCAGCACGTTGTACTAACCATTTGGGATATGTGTTTAAGTATTAATTACGCTAATGGATTAGTAAATACAGAAATTTGAACCCGAATCTTCGTAGCGGGAGAGTGAAAAACAACCCCAGGTCTAATAAAGTACTCTCTCAGTATAATAAACTGCAGGGGTTCGAATCCTGGTCCACTGGCAGCCAACCTATTTGGTAAGTTAAGGGTCTCCAGCTCTAAGGATAATAAGGGGATAAGGACAAGGAAGTGAACCCGCATTTTCATGGAGAGTGAGACTGGGAAGCACCTTATTGGAATCCGATCTCCCAGAAAAACATGACATGGAGCTAATATTGGGTTTCAAATCCTTGGCATGTGTATTAACTGTCATAATCATTTTAGCTGTTATGCATCGAAGGCCTGACACTTTAGATGGCGTTGTTTTGAGAATTTCCCTTCTACCTCCACGAAAATTCTGTACACTTTAGTTCTATAACCTAGTATTTAGAAGTGTTCGTTAATCGGGGTTTCGGATCTCTGCTAGTTAGTATCCACTTATACCCTCGCAATATATAGGACATCCAGTGAGGTAGTACGGTTCAAGAAGTAAAAAATATTGTGGTCTCGTCTCTGGCAAGTGTGAGCAGCCAGTGTACCAGGATTCGAACCCCCTGCGGTTTAGTATAGTGAGAGAGTTCTGTCTTAGACCTGATGGTAATTTTCACTCTGCCGCTACGCAAATGTGGGGTTGCCAGAATCTATAATCTAGCTCGCGGTTTCAAGTTCACGATCTATTCCTGTCTTGTCGAGCCGCCAAACTGGCGCCAGTCATCAGGAAATACCCATTGCGAAATGATTCATGGTCACGACCTATTCTTGTCCCGACTTGTCTTGTCGACCTTGAAAACTGTCGCCAGGTATGAGTCATCAGTATTCAACCCTATTATTACTTATGAATTTATGTAGTTATATATTATTTCATCAATATATATTTGCGGACATTAAATAATATTTAAAATAATTTCAACATCTTCATAATTGTATTACTTATACATTTTTTAAAAGTTATATATTATTACATCAAAATATAATCGTGAATATTAAATTTCTTTGTTGTTTAAGTGATATCGGGGTTGACATATATGTTGGGTACACAATCTAAATGTAAATCCCACATATTTATGGTGGGGGAGTTCTTGTGTTCGAATCTCGATCGAGTGAACTGGGCTGGTTTACTACTCTTAGTAACTCCACGTAAACACTGGAACATTTCTACCTTACTCCTCCGATCCATGACGGACACCTACATCCTCGCATGTCGACGGACGATACCAAACAACCAATTTTCGTAGACTTTTGTGGTGGGGGATAGTGAACCCTAACTGAGGCTTCTAAGACCCCTGATTGTGAATAATTAGAGTTGTGTCAATGCTCTCTAGTTGTGAAAAACCCCATTACCACATAGAGGTTTGCTACATTGCGATAACTAGTTGCGATATCACCGGGGAAAAACCCATTACCACATAGGAGGTTGTGACATTGCGATGACGACACCGGGAAAACCAAGGGGACTTGGGGGTCAATGACTTCTCAACAAGGTCGTTGCCACTCTCTTTAGAAATTTATAACAAGTTTGCGACATCTAATGACCTCACAAAGAGAGGGGTATGACGAAGTGAGGGGGAGGGTGTGAAGTGAAAAGCAGTTCAACAGAGCGAAGGAGCAGTCACTGTAACTTGGTTCGTTTTGTGCCAGAGCGATGTAAGGTGGGTGGGGAGTGAAGGAAAAGGGAAAGGGGCCTTACGGCCGTGATACGCTGTCAGATTCTCGGCGATCACACTCTTCGCTATGCTGCCATCAGGAGAGCTTCGTGCTCCGTGCCGGTGCCACGCCCGACGCCGTGGACTGCATGCCAATAAATAAACAAATAAAAAACTCCAACGTCCCATCCCAATCCTACCCAGACATAAATAACCAATAAGCACAGATAAAAAATTAAATAAAACAAGAAAAGACAAGTACCAACGTGCTTGGAACAAGAAACAACATGTCTGGAACACTGAAAATAGGGAGGGGAGGGGGAAACTGTCAGCCAATCAGAGAGCGAGTGGCGTGGTCACGTGACCAAATTCAACCTATTGGAGCAGTGGGGTGACAGGGTGTGCTAGATACTGACCTTATTGGGTTTTCGAGCCTTTTTAAGGACTCTTTTTACTTATTGTTATTTGGTATGATTGTAGCCTCTCATTTTGGGCATGGTTTGTCTGAGCAATACCGTAGCGGCCCATTGGGTTGTATTGAATTCTTTTCCTTTAGATGGGCTTCTTAAGTCACGCCCTGGCAGGTATTAGACCTGATTTAATGGACACCATTATTATAAATTTTGATCGTGATCGCAGTGTTATCCAACCACTACTAATACTGTGATCCCCCAATTGGGGCTTACTATTTATGAACTGGTAGAATACGGTTAACTCCCCTGTATAATGGGCATGGCGTTCAAGTGGTTTATCTTTCGTCTAATACTGGCAAACTAATATATTTTATTGATGTGTGTCAGCATCAGGGTGTTTTGAGGAAACTTTGTTTTATTGGCTTTGCCCCTTAATTTGTTAAGCTCAGTCTAAATGACTCACTAAGGAACTGGCTACCTTGCTGAATATCAGAAGCATCTTGTTTAGGTGATTGATCAACGTGTAAGCTATCTATCCCTTGTCTGTTGTATTATTTAGACGAGCAATACCATATGAACAACTTGTATTAATGTATTGTTTAATTTTTTTCACTTAATAAATTGTTAATTTCATTGTTATTCCTTCTATGTAAATTTACATCCCCCTTTAGTTTTATTAAGTAGGGTGCAACCATCGTGTGAGAAATCTCCAAAATTTAATTTTAGTTATTTTATTAGGGAGTCAAAACTACGACGCTGTATGGTTTTAAATAACTCGTGAAGATAGGTCTAAGTTTATTCCCCTGGTTATTATGGTTATAATATTTTCAGGAATTTGACCTTCAAATAATTCTAAATTAATAAATCTTAATTTAACCAACGATGTACAATGTTGTAACAATCTCATCGCTTTTTTGAATTGTTAATTCTCACCTTCTCGTGCAAGTTTCATCTAATTTGGGTACCTCTCCAAGAGTGGTAATACTAACGCAAATTTTCTACTTGATCAAGTGTAAAACGTAAATCCCGACATTAAAACAAGGCTTCAATTTACTATCTGTATATATATTAAAACTATTTTTATCTATGCTATGTATCAATATAGTTTATAGGTATCGACTTTGTTAGATAGCCGCAATAGGAGAATCCCTTCCTAGTACAAGTATAACACACTGGTATGTTGGTAGTACCTTGTTAAGACATTCTTCTATCACGGTGTGTATGTGTCTAATCCCTCCCTAGTACAAGTATGACACACTGGTATGTTGGTAGTACCTTGTTAAGACATTCTTCTATCACGGTGTGTTTGTGTCTAATCCCTTCCTAGTACAAGTATAACACACTGGTATGTTGGTAGTACCTTGTTAAGACATTCTTCTATCACGGTGTGTATGTGTCTAATCCCTCCTTAGTACAAGTATGACACACTGGTATGTTGGTAGTACCTTGTTAAGACATTCTTCTATCACGGTGTGTATGTGTCTCTCCCAGGTGACTACTATTTCTTCAAGCTGCTCCACCAGAAGTTCGTTCTGAGCCAAATCCTTGATTTCAGTTTCAGTCTCGTGTATAGCCGGGATATAAGGTACATTCAGCATGATGCTTCCTTCTGAGTGTTTGATCGTCCTGCAACACGAACAACATTTACACTCTCAATATGTAATGAGTGCAAATTCAAAATAAACAATTTAACTACCTATGTTTAAATTATATTTTTAAACACTAGTAGGTTAATATAAGATTTAGAGCAACCTATCTGACCCCTTTTCTCAGTCAGTAGTGTGTCTGCTTACTGAGTTTAGGGTCCCGGGTTTGATTTCCGGCATGGCCAAAAGTTTATTATTGGTGAAATATGAGTTTACACTTTCATATTGATAAATGAACGGCTGGAGACTGGATGTTGTGCCTGTCCTAGTCTTAAGTTATATTGTATAGGTCCTAGCACGCCGTTAGCTAAAAAATATATGACTTGAATAAATAATTGACCCATGTCATAGGCTGGAAACAGTAATGGATGGATTTAGAGTAACCTAAATTAAAACTTCAGTTTATTGTAGTTGATAGTGTCAATTAATATTTACAAGGACTTTTTATAAATATGATTACAATCTATAAATTTAAAAATGACACCTGGAGACGGTAATCATAGCTGACGATTTCGCAAGTCCATTACAGACTCTGTTTCAAGTATAAGTAAGAATTACCCTGGGTACGGGACGTCTCTTGGATAGCTCAGTGGTCGAGGTATTGACTTACTAAACCAAAGGTCAGAGTTTCAATTCCCATGTCTACGTGTAATTTGTAAATTAACAGAAAATGATATTTAGATATGGCTATAACCGTAACTATCCAATACAATAGCAAGGCTATTTAACCCATCATAAATATGATTAGACTGGTGCCAATGTCGTATACCGCAGGTTTTGGAACTCGAAGCTGGGAACTATTAGTCTCGTTTCAACTCCACATCCTTGATAGGAACCTCTGGACTCGAAGAAATAATCAGATGTTGTTGATGAAGACTTATGTGCTTACACTTTTATTAAATAATAACAACAGTATATTACAAGTTCTTGATTCACATGAAGAGGATTTCCAATGTTTGCTCACTTTGGACTTAGGACTCACCATATCAACTCTGGATGAGAAAATGTGTAGAAAGCAATTCTATCACGAAGTTCCCAAATCGCCATAGTCTGTATGACTGAAGCTTTACTTTTAACAATAACATATTAAATATCATTATTTTCCTGAAGGTATTATGATTATTGTTCTAAGGGGCTATAATAATGAATTGTATGTTGACTGTGCGCAACGTTTTCCTCAACATAACATTGATGAAAGATTATCGTTCGGTAAATATAAGTTTATCAAAGGTGAAAACTATTTATGTTCATAAGGGTGAGTTAATGCTATGTTGCTAGCCATTCATCCTAGCTGTTCGTACCGGTTTCTCTCAAAAGGGAAATATATGTTAGGATTTTCAAGCAATGGATATATGTTCAATGAAGATATAAACAAAGATATAATGTTCGACACTGACCACTTAGTTTGACGATGTGAAATAATCTTAACTTTGCAACCTAGCGCTTGCACGCATAGCGCCCACTTCCTCAAAAGAAAAAAGTTCTTATTATTGAAGCCAAAATGAAGTTCTGGGATAATTTTTAATCTATCTGTGATTTGTTTTAGTCTTCTAAGTATAATTTTTTCAAATAATTTACTGAACGTGGGGAGGAGGCTGATTGTTCTTCTGTTTTGGGGAAACATGGGGTATTTACCTGGTTTGGGAATTGTTATAACCTTAGCCAGCATCCAGTCGTCCGGGAAATGACATAGGTAAAGTAGTGCGTTTAGAATTGTCAAGAGTACCCGCACTGCCCTTAGTGGTAGGTGTTGTACTATCTCGTTTGTAATGTTATCGTGTCCTGGGGCTTTATTTCTGGGAAGTTCCTGTATAGTAGATGTAAGTTCTTCCAGTGTGATGTCATCTGCCTGTGTGTTGTTTGGTTTGAATAAGTACTCCCTTACTGACATGGTGGCTTCCCTGGTGAAGTTTGTTTTCTGTGGTCTCTGGTTGGGTGTAAACTGTTTTTCTAGTGTGGTGGCTATGGCCTCCGCTTTCTCCGAGCTTTTATAGGCCATACCGTTTTCCCCGTGTATGGCTGGTACTGTTCTGATTCTTTTATCTCCCCTTAGTTGCTTTGTTATTTTCCATGTTTTGCTATGGTCTGTGGCTGCCTCTGTGACATAAGTGTTCCATTTTTCTAACCTGATAGTTTTAACTTGTCTTCTAACCTGTGCTGTTAATTTATTGTAGGCTGCCCTGTGTTGGGGGGTTCTGAAGGTCTGCCAGTCCCTCCTAGCTTCCCTTTTTTGTGCTATGAGAAAATCTAATTGTGGGTTATTTTTCCGGAGGTCGTGTATGATTGGTTCCCTCACTGTACTCTGTTTGTAGGCCTGTTGTACGGTCGACGTGAACAAGTGAAGCGTTGCTTCGGCTTCCTCCGTGTCTCGTATGTGGTGTACCTCCGGAAGTGTGTCTTCCAGTGTTGTTTTAAAAGTGTCCCAATTACATGTAATTTTGTTGTTAGTGAGCCCTCTTATCTCAATATCTGCGGTAATGCTTATCTCGCAGAATATTGGGTTGTGGTCTGAATCTAGTTCGTGTAATACCGTGAGGTCTTCTGGTGTGATCCCTATATCTGTAAGAACTACATCTATTATATCTGGTTGGTGTAGGTAATTTGAAGGGTAAAATGTCGGTTCGTTTGGTGCGATCACTAGGTAGTTGTTATTGTCTGCGTGTTCGTTTAGTGTGCGCCCGTTAGATGTTGTTGTCCTACTGTTCCAGTTTATGTGTTTGGAGTTTAAGTCCCCTGCTAATACTAGATTCCCTGTCCGTGTGAGTTCGTCCAAGTCTTGTGTCTGTAGCGTCGCCTGCGGTGGTTTGTATATGGCCGCGAAAAGAATACTCCCCCTTCGTGTGTTAACATTTACTGCTGTAGCTTCTATTGTTATTAAATTTTGAAAATGATGCTGGTAGTGTTGGAGAGTTCTTTTAATAAAGACCGCTGTCCCCCCTCCTGTTCTGTTTACTCTGTCTGACCTGTAGACTTCATAGCCGTAGAAATAGATGTTTTTAGTGGGAGTTAGATGTGTCTCATTTATAAGAGCTATGTCTATTGCATAAGTGTTAAGTAGATCTTCTAATTCTTTTGCTTGCTGGAGTATTCCATTCGCGTTCCATACAAAAACGCGCAGTATGTCTTTAGTCCTAGTCTTCCCTGTGTCCATCATTAGTCAGTAGAGAAGTAGTTCGTCAGTCCATCTATGACTATCATTAATTTTTCTGTTGTGTCTTGTGCTTGCCTTAGCTTTGTAAGGTATGGTTTGAAGTGTGTAATTAATTTTATAATATTTAAATCTTTGAAAAAATTAAAAAGTTCCTTGATGTCGGAGGCTGTGGAGGTCTGTTCATGAACTTCTTGTTGTGGGGGCCGTGTAGCTTGCCGCACAACCTGGCTGTATTGCCGGCTTGTGGACGCGACCTCAGATTGGCGCGTTTCGGCCACTGTCTTCGGTCGTTGGGGAAGAGAGGGGAAGTCTCTGCCGGTGGCTTTGGGGGGTGGGGGGATCCGTCTCTGTTGGGAGAGGGCTTCCTGCTTTGCAGTGTGGAGTGTGAGTTTTTCGTCTAAGAGTTTTCTGTAGACGGGGCATTTGCTGTAATTTGCAGAGTGATCACCTCTGCAGTTTACACATCTTGCCGTGGTGGTAGTGTCTTTCTTTGGGCAGTCCTTTGTGTCATGCGCTGACAGGCATTTGACACAGCGGGGGTTGTTTTGAAAGTTGTTGCGGGTATGTCCGAACCTCTGGCATTTGTGGCAATGAGCAATTTTGTTCAGGGGGGGATTTATGGTTCTACTCTTATTCTGGTGTTGTTAATGAATTTTGTCTTGTAAATGTCGGTTATCTGGTTGTTTTTAGCAAGTGTGACCTGGAATGTCGGGAGAAGCGTGACAATCTGTGTTGTGCCTGTCGCCGGTATTTTGGTGGTGAATTGCCTGACGTGAGTTACGGGGTAGCCTAGCCCTACAAGTTCTTGCTGCAGGTCCTCCGTGAGCATGTTGGGAGGTAGCCCCTTAACAACCAAGTGGACCGGCTTGTCTCTCGGGAGTGAATAAGTATGGTACTCTTGTTTCAGGTCCTTTAGCACGTGTTTCATCAAGTCATAATTTTTCTTAGTGGTGGTGTGAATTTTTATCCCGTCTTTCAGGAAGTACACATTTGTATTGTTTCCAAGTTCCGTTGCGTATTTAGTGATTCTCATGTAATGGTTAGTACCTCTTGTCACTATGGGCGGGATTCTCAGTTTGGGTGTGTCTGTTGGCGTGTCGTCGGTCATTGTCACGTCATTTTTGGCCCTTTTCAGGGCGTCATATTTGTTTGAGGTGGTGATGGTTTTTTTGTGGCTTTTTTGTGTCGGCTCTAATTTTCCTTTTCCTATTAAGTTTGGAGGCCAGTGTGAATGTCCCTTGTCCGTCTGTGTCAGATTCCATCTCTATGTCCTCTGTGGTCGATTGGTCTGAAGTCACTGATCGTGTTGTTGTTGTTGTTGATGTTCGTGTGGCGGCGGCCATTTCGCACAACCCTGAAAAGGGCAGGCTAGTGGCCAGTGTGGAAGGGCTAAGATGCCCTCCTCTGTGCAGTGTGGGAGTATCTGTACTGTTGTCTGGTGTCCCGGAGGACAGACTCCGACTGCGAGGTATTGTTTCGCAGCCGGTTCCGCTTTACGGCCTGCTGTAGCTTGTTGTCACCGTAAAGGTTTCCCGCTACAGCAATAACCACCGGCACGTCTGTCCCGAGCTTAGTAAGTGTAGTGCGTAGGGGTATAACGATTTGTTCTCAAGTGGGGCACGTCCTTCCTCCTCGAAGTCTTGGCACCCACCTATCTACTGAGTGACGAGGTGCCGTTCGGCTGTTACCCGACACAGAATATCTGCCTTGACTGTAATGCCAAGCCAGGTCATCGGTGAAAGGGCTGATTTGTTGTTTGAGTACCGAGTCATTGTCATGACTCTTAACCTCGTGAATGAACTTATATACCAGATGAAATGAAAAGAGATAAAATGAGTCTGCAGAATCCTACAGGTGTGTGATTTTGTAGCCCAACGCAGGACATTTCTACCTTGACTGTTATGCCAAGCTAGGCCGCCTGTGACAGGGCTATATTTGTGTTCGAGTATAGGGTCACTATCGTGACTCCTGACCTCGTGAATGATTTTAATACCTTGTACATTACAATTGTATGATTATATAATTGTGAGGTGAAATTGGTGATACTGAATGATTGCGCTGGGCCTCGGG
The DNA here is from genome assembly GCA_902151425.1 of Timema shepardi. NCBI lineage: Eukaryota > Metazoa > Arthropoda > Insecta > Phasmatodea > Timematidae > Timema > Timema shepardi. The sequence continues at coordinate 18,652 of CABFVX010007620.1, forward strand.
ATATGGGGAGGATTTTCTTGACTGGGATGTGGGAAGGTGTAGTATAGGGTATGATGATGAGATGTGGATTTTCTATGAGTCGATTTCCGGGAAGAGGATTGAAAGGTTAAACTTGACTGTAGGGATAAGGTTTGACGCGGTTGGTTACATATCCATTACCCATCTGGGGCCACCAGTGGCGCCAGCGTTATTCTCTGGCTAGAAGGTTGACCTAGTCGGTTATCTCAGTGGAGTCCGGCGTTGGCAAGGGTAGTAAAGGTGTGCTTGTTGGGGTAGGATTTTCTTTTCTTAGGATTAGGAGTGAGGTGGATACATTTCCATTCACCATCTGGGGACGCCCCCGGAGCCAGCGTTATTCTCTGGCTAGTAGACAACCTAGGCGGTTATCCCAATGGCGTCCGGCCGTGACTAGGGTAGTAATGGGATGAAATGAGTGGTTTGTAATGATCAGGTCTTAGTTGGGGTGGTGGTGTCAACTGGCGTAGTTAATTGTCAGTTATCATATTAATTCTATGCTACACTATTCATATATCTAGGTTTTTTTTAAATTCCGGTTCTTATCTCCTAGGTTTTTTTAATTTTTTTTTTAACATGTATGTAAATTAAATGCCTAGATACGCCAGTCTGGGTCGTTTGCTGTGTCGTGGTTCAGTCGGGTCGTATTGTCCAAGTCCTCTAACAAGTTCGTTGTCGTGTGTTTCAGTCTGATCGTAAAGTTTCCTATTTCTGTCCTGGTATATTTCTTGTAAATGGCGGCCGTTTGTCATCGTGTGTATGTTGGCATTTCTAGAGTATCTGTCTGCCCCTGTGAGTATCCTTAGTATTTTGTTTTGTACTGTCTGCAGTTTGCGGGTGTGTATTTTGGAGGCATAACTCCATACTACACAGTTATATAGAATGATGGGTTGAATTATCTGCTTGTATAGTAGTATTTTAGAGGGAATCGAGAGATGCCCTCCTCTAAACAGGGAGTACAGTTGTATGAATCTAACCATTGCT
>CABFVX010007621.1:0-29614 GCA_902151425.1 Timema shepardi
CGGGTTCACTTCCTCTAATTCAACCTTACCATTTCATAATCCATTAGCGTAGTTAGTACTTAAAGCGTATAACCCGAACGGTTTAGTAAGACGTGGTGCTAAAAAAAAAATATTTAGGTGTAGCCCAGATGAATAGTATAGGTGGTTGAAATAATACTATGTTATTTATAAGTTTACACCTATATTTCCCTCTGGAATATATATTATCCCCCTCGCAAAAGATTGGAATCACCTTCCTGCTTACCAACAAACTTCATTATCGCTAAGCCTGTCATCACTTCCAGGGACTCACAGAATACACTTGATTAAACTAATGCTAAAACTTGCCTGTATATAAATACTATTAGATTGTAAAACCTACACTACAATCGATTATGTTGTTATAATTATCCTAGATCACATGTATACAATATCTATCCGGAAATTTATAGGTACTCGAACCCCAAAACCTAAGTATATCACGTTAGAAATTTGTCTGGTTAATATTCTACATAATGTAATAAACTACATTGGAATTGGTTAGCTGTTCCAAAGACAAACACAAATATCCGGCTGGTTCTTCACCAGAAATCACATCAAAACAACTGATTATATCATGATAAAACATGCCTGGATAAATACTCTACAAAACATTAAAAAACACAGTAATTTAAGTAGTTTCATAGACGTATACAAACATTCGACTTACCCTTTAACGGAACTCACACCAAAACACCTAATTGTACTAAAATAATTTGAAAACGCACCTGAAATTTAAAAAAAAACTACACCGAAATTGGTTAAGTAGTTACAGAAATCCTATGTTACAGATATAAATAAATCTGTCCGGATCTTTACCTAAAACTCCCAACACCTGAATGTATGTATACTAGATCCTCCCTTAGAAGATATTATAAGGAATTTAAATAAATACACTGCAATTGGTTAAGCATTTCCAGGTATTTAAGCAACAGACTGACATTAATAAAAACCTTTCAGAACTTTAATGTATTTTATTTGTAGATATTTTCATTCCAAACCTTAAAAAAGCAATGTTTTTTTGTATAGTGTATTGAAGCTCGTAAACCAAATACAATATTTATCTTTGTTAAGCTCCTCGCTCTGTTATTATATTAATATTTAACTAAAACATGAGCAGTTTTATTCTAGTAATTATCAGAGTTGATTTAGTAAAAAACCAATTTCTAAAAAAAAACAATTTACATTACAGATTAAATTTTTTAGAAAATTACAATCAACGTAAATCTTAATAAATAACAATTTTACTCAATAAAAGTATATATCAAAAAACTTTTTATTATTAGTTGTATTGTAGCCATTATGATAACCTTAAATAAAGTATGTAATCGAACTGTGGTCCTACAAAGTTCTATACAGTCATAATCACTTTGAATAAACAAATAAAAATCACTTTTAGAGGTAAAACATATCCAATGGATAAGATTTTTTTCAAACATATTTTTACTATCAACCCGGATATAATATAAACTATTTTAAATCAAAATTGGGATCCTTAAATAATATAATTTTGCTTTATCCCTCAGTTTCCTACAAATAAATAACAATATTTTAGAGTTTATTTATTATTTGCGTTGCATGTGTGGAATACAATAATTAATCATAAATAAATTCATAATTAGCTACCCAAAGTAGTGACGATTTTGGAAAGGGGGAGACTTGCTTTATGTTAAACAAGTAGAATTAATCAATGTCGGTCGGTAGCACTACCAAAATAACGTTTTACGTGGTTAAATATTTAACAGTTAAAAAATGCCAGCCCGTATGTTAATGAGAGCACACATAATTAATTAACCAAGCATGTAAAGAATAGTTAATTTTATCAGGAACAGAACAAAAAAGTAAAATTAATTTATCAACTAAATACATTTGTACATCTCAAAAAGACATAACCTCTCCCCCATCCCTCCATCAAAACGCTAAAGAAATAATTTACGGACTTAAGGCCTTCTCTAACTCCAGTCTTGGGTGTAGCTAAGCGAGCTATTTTGCAACCATGTGTTGAGTATATCATACTACTTACCTTTCAACTTCAACGGACTGTAAAGTCAGTTTATGATAGGTTTTTACCTGGATGACAGTTCAAAAATTATATGTTTAGGTGTTGGGTTGCCAACACTTGTAAAAGATAATTCTTCCTTTTATAAATGTTAAGTTTTTTAATTAAATGCTATCTTTTATATTTAAAACAACGTAATCTTAAGTTTTCTTACAATGTTTTATAACTGTTAATAATTTATTTTTACCCAATCCAAAATAATATTTTAAACATAATTAAAAGTACTTATTCTCCGTTTGGAAATTCTGTCTATGATGTGCAATATATTGTATACATTAATACCTTTTAATACAGGCATCGTATTTACTTGGAATAGAGAAAATACTTGTCTTTTTTATATAAATAATAAATTATTCTATGATTATTTTATCGTATTTCGAGATATTTAACTGCATAAAAAATGATATCCACTGCGTGGGTGCATCATTATAAATAACTTATTTCCGTCACGTTCAATCACATGGCTTAAATTGGTCAGTCGCCATTTTTAAACAATAAATATACTATTTATTAAAATACCCTAATTTATTAAACCTTATATATCAATTAATTTTTTGACGTAATTATTATTGCAAAAATTTCAAGTCATTTCCAAATAGCATAAATTATTTTCGGTTAATTTTTTTATAGTAATAAAAGATAAAAATATATTATTGTTGTATTTCTATTATGTCATTCAAATATTATCTAACTAGTTAAATATAAGAAAACTTTCAATAATTTATAAATTTTAGTCTTGATTTTATAATAATAATTGAATAATGTAAAGATATAGAGTAGAAATAAAATATCATTCTTGAAATACAAAAATAAATATATTCATTTAATTTTTATATAAACCTTTTTTTTAAGTTATATCAAAGTAACGATATTCACTTATCAGCTACAACAATTATATAAAATAGTTTTTGAAACGATAATTAATTTTTTGCATCTAATAGAGGTCTAGTTATTATTATAAAACTTGTTTAAACATCTTTCTAATACAAATACTACCATGCTTAAACAAAGACCAATGAATAGAATGTAAAATGGTGATTGTAAATGGTCTAACGTTAGAACTTTGGGTCTCGGAACCGGTTTAGTTATCACTGAAGTTAGTGGACTGCCGGTAGCAAAGTCCTTTCTCAATTTATTTATAATACCTCCTTCCCAAAGTCTTTGAAGTGTTGTACTAAATATTGTCATGAAGGGTGAGTTTCGGTTTCCCATGTTCATGGCTGCATAGCTTGAGATAATGCAGTCATCCAGCACGTGAAGCAAAGGAGACTCGTCTTTATAGTACTTTAATAAGTTTGTGACTGCTCTAGCTGGGATTTTATATGAGATCCTTGTCATATTTCTGTGGTAGGCAATACAATCAATGGCAACATCTTCATCCTCTACAATAATCAACTTTCTATATAATTGCTCAAATAATTTGTGATCTGTTTCAAAGTTTTCCCAAACATCGTTGATTTCATCAACAGACAAAAATACAGATATTGATAAATCTGAGTAGACTACCTCGTCAAATGTTTTGAAATCAGGTAAATATTTCGTAGTGCTTAAGTAGCTTGTTAAACAACCCTGATAGGCGCTATTGATTATTATATTAAGAACTAGAAGACTTATAAGTATCTGCCTTTGTGGGAAAAAAGAAGGTTTACATTCTGTTGATCCAAGAATAACAATCCTAAACGTTTCTAAAATTTTGTCTCTAAAAAATTCTTGTTTAGTTTCAAATATATCAATGTAAAAGAGTAATTTCCAAATACCTGCTACACAAAATACTGTAAAAAAATACAACACCCATACATATTTTGTAAAAATTAAAAATATATTCATATATCTTGGTATTTCTGGAGCCTTTGGTGTAATCATAGTGACGCAAACATCATAATGAGGGTAGGACATTTGTTGGTATAAGGTTAGTAAAATGAGCTCGGAACTTATAACAATATAATTATGAGGGTTAAACTTAAATCCAGTATTATCATATGGTTTGTAAATTAAAGATGCATTTAATTTAGCTAATATTATATCAAATATATCCTTATCAAGCCCAGTGACATGTTCCTGTCCTTTACTATCCACACTCTTGTTTAAATATACTGACATTGATCTCGTGGTGGCAGGTATACCATATCCATGAGTATCGGAGAGCTTATTTGGAAATATTTTACTCAAAACATTCAACTTTTTACTATAAATATTAATAATATTCCCACTAGGTAAGAATGGATTGAAACTTATTATATGTATCACTGGACTATAATTCGTAGATATATTCATGTTATTAAATTCAAATGAAAATTCATACTGGAATATAACAACTATGTTGAGTATATTGAAGTTCTCCCAGCAGTCTCGAAACATGTCCGCCAACTTGTCAGTTTCCTTTGTCACAGTTGTGGTGATGACTAGAAAGAAGAAAGCTCGTGGGTTCCAGAATGGAGAGTCCGTCCAGTTGCTATTTACAAAACATTCACCTCTTGTCTGTTCGCTGATAAAGATAAATCCAACACTATTCTCTATGTTGTCATGTCGCCTCAAAGCAGAAAACTCGTTATAATCAGAATTATCTTGCAGTGAGAGCACAGAAACATAAATATCACTTTGAACATGTCGTAATATTTCTGAGGTTATTTCATTCTTAGAATCTTGGTCAGATCTAATCACAAGAAAATAAAAATCTCTCTTTAAAAAACCTTGTATGACTATTTCGGTATTTGTTTTCAGTTCTGATAAATGTGTGTCTCTTTCAAAGCTTCTTAATATAGAAGTGTTCACAAAACCAAACGAGTACAATATAATTAATATAAATTTATTATTCAATTTTAATAAACCTTTGTGTTTAAAGTTTTGAAAAACACAAATTTTATACATGTCTATTGATAGAAAGCACCATTAATAGAAAAATCAATACAAATTTACCTTCCTAACTAGTTTGCTTCAGTTTTGCCTGATAAGAAACATGATATGATAGATTATATAATATAATAATTATGTATTATAAAATTTGAAAATCACTAAAATAATGTTTAATGTTAAAAAAAATTGAATAATATTTGTTAATATTGTCCGAAGTTAAGAAAAATTTGAAAATGTATTTTATCTTTTCAAAAGTCCATTCTCCTAAAATAATATATTATATTATTAAAATCAACTATTGAAATGTATTCTATTTTTTTTTATTCTCTCTGTTCTTCACTAAATATAAAATTCATAGCTGACATAACATTATGCTCAATCTCGCAATACAACCTTAAATTCAAGAAAGCCACATCCAATCCTTCACATGACACTCCACCTCCAACCAAGCTTTTATTTTAATACATAAAAACTATATTTCATACTTCTTTTGACTAATAGTCATTCATAATAATTTGAAACTCAATTTAAATATAGCTACTTAATTAGCTTATTATTTTTTTGTTATTACCAATTAAATGCTTTGTTACCAAAGCATATAAAATGGCTAGTAAATAATTATGATATAAACTTAATCATAAATTACCCATTTCGTATTATTTTATTTAGTTACTAAAAGTAATTTGAATATTATTTACAGAATAACCGTTTATTTGTTTCTTGAATCACATTCAGATAGATAATTTTACCACCGGCCATGAACCTTCCTCCACTGAGTAGAGACCATAATTACATTCGTTTTATAGGAGACCATTTAAAATGCGTGCGCTGGGAAAAACTAATCATGAATAATAAACTATTGTGAATAATGTATTATTAATTTCGTCTAATGAATTCTTTGATAAGTTGTTAGCGTGTCTTCTTCTTGAAATCAGAGTCCTGGGCTCGTTTCCAGGTTTAGCCGAAAAATAGATATTTGATTAAATTGAGGTTTACCCTTTCACAGTGATGAATTAAGGCCCAGGGGGCTAGTTGTTGTGTATATTCTATATTTGAGACAGTTTATAGGTCGTGATCTGAAAGATTGTCTGTTCAGAAACCAAATGTTAATTAACGTATAAAAAATATGATTTAGAAGATAACAGCCATATCTTTTAATCAATTTTATGCACGCTCTTATAAAAATTCAAGCAAAAAGGATTTAAGTAAAATGTACAGTCAAAGTACAAAATAATTTACTTTTCAAATTTTTAATCAAATTCCTCCTAAGAGAGATTATTGCTATCGTCAGAAATAAAAGAACTCAATATTTTAATAGATATTGACGTTTTATGCCCTCTGTAAACTTGATAATGGTTTGCGTTATATAATATTCCTGTGTGTCCAACTGCTCATAGGTCTACAGCCAAAACAATTTTATCGGTCGGGCTGAAATTTGTATTAAAGGATTTTCATAAAATTTTCCCCTCTAAAAATTTTTTTTGGAGCAATTCCTAAAATTATAGGAAATTGCTTATGGATGAAAAGAGAATATATATAATTCTCAAAATTCTTCCTGGAAAATGATTTAGATGATATTTTGCTAACGCGAATACCTAAAATTTGTATTTAGTATATTTTCTTGTCGCCCTCAATGGTCTTTGAGTAGAGTGTTCGCCTCAGGACCTGGTGTTATTGGGCTAAGACAAGCAGGATTGAAGGATTTTTTTTGAACGATAAAAATCCCTATCACAGCTTCCTCCGGAGTGGAATTAAAGCCGTAGTTCCCCAGTAAATTGTGGCATGTAAAAGATTCTTGGAAGGTAGGTGAAAATACCTTTGCTTGCAAAATTGGTATTTCTTACGCTCTCATTCATAGAGATATACCGTGCACGTTAATTACCTCAAATAAATTAAGTAATTATCTTTTACCAGTTATTTGCCAAAACTTTGAGATAAAAAAGTCAAATTGCAAAGCTGTGGGATAATTCAAGTTAAAATACTTTTAAAAATATATATTTTTATAAAACTAATAGTTTTTAAGTGATACAATTAAATTTTTTAAACTAATAAAAATACAACTCCTTAATGTGTTAAAAATTAGAAATTCTGCAATTCGGTAAAAAAGAAATAAAAAATATAAATTGTTTTATATCCAAAATTTGTACATCAGTTCTTGAAACTTGATTGGTCTAAATATTTCCAAGACAAATAAAAATGAGTTGCAGCTAAGACAATTATTTAAAAAATTCTTAAATTTATAAATGAGAAAAACCAAATCAGGGTGGTCTCTCGAAATTTACTAAATTATTTGAATGAATGCTGATGTTGAAATTTGTAATTTTGTATAGGAAAGGATAAAACCCACAAAATATACAAACACAAAACCCTAAATCTATGTTAACTAGCATTGTTATTATATATAAGTATTCAAAAATTGAGTACCAAGAATAACTTCTAACTAATGAACCTAAAAAATACATTTACTTGCACCCGGAAAAATTGTCCCTTTTTTTTAATTCTGTAAATTTTAATTACCCCTCTCACAGATCTAAATAATAAAAATATTGTTGCCTGTTCTCGGAAAATTTGTTTATTAAAAAATCTGGAAAGATGATTTCACTTTCAAAAGTGCTATAATTTTAAAGGATTTGTTTTTTCGTATATTAAACGTAAGATAATATATATAAGTATTACACTTGCTTAAAATACCATAAAAATCATTTAACGAACTCAATAGCATATTATTCCATATTGTTGAAATGAAATTAATTACTTTTTATTTATTTAAATACTATATATAATTTGAAACTTGATTTTTCAATGTTGCTCTGAACAAAAATTACGCTACTTTTTATTACTGTCTTGGGATAGTCCTATACAGTCCAACTAATTACACCCTATCCCTATCTTAAACTAGTTCCATCCAGTCCAGCTAGCTACACACTCTTTCTCTTTCCAGTCCATTCTAAAGTTATCCTCTCATCTGCATTTAGTCTTCCCGATGGTCTTTTTCCATTGGAGGGAGAGTGGAAAGCCATTTAGGAAAAACCACCCCAGTTCACCTGAGCGTTATTTGAACTTTGATCTCCTCGTTATCGACAATCTAGCTCAACATGAAACTAGCGCGTTAGCTAAATATTTTTGTTGTTGTCGAGCTCATTGAATGCCTCAGTGATGTACTGTTTCATGATCTCCAGGGTTCGTGGCTTATCAAGTAACTGTCTAACGATGATCACGTGGATTAAAGGTCAGGTTCATCTAGTTTGGTTATTTAATGATGGGATTGTTGTGATTTTGAGTAACAACATCATTTTGCTAAATAGAGTCTGAGGGGTAGGTTAATCTTCCAATAAACCATGCGTGAGTCTCGGATGATATACATTCATACCAAGATGACGTAGCAACACCTGCAGGGAACTTTTAGATATTTCAAGATCTTGTGATGCTCTTTTCTGAGACTTTTTCGGAATATTCATGAAAGCTACGACTGACAATGCACTCACTATCCTCGGTCGTTATATGACAGGTCAATCATATTTTAGCGCCTTGTACACGTTACCTCAAAATTTTCACAGATTTTGTAAATTGTTAGTCTTTTGGGTAAATTTATGACAAATCTTTCCTCTCACTTTCACCCCAACAGTTTAAGCTTTCTCACACCCCCAATATTCCTTTAGTATCAAATTTTGTTGCCCAAAGTTCGAATATCCGGCTATCTCTAAAATTCACCTTAGGATTCGAATCATGACACCATAAATGAAACATTAAGTGTTCCGTGTTACAAGAATAATATATTACCCACCAACTATCCATCTACCACTAAGCCCACCTGTATGTAGGCCTAAATGCTTTATTTCAACTCATTAAATTTAATTTTTTAATATATTTAGTTTGTCAAAGTTATCTGGGGCCAATAAACTAATTTATATTTTATGATTAAAAAAAAGACAAGAAGTTTGTTTGGTTGATTTCAAGTTTAAGATATCAGTTTTACTTTTTATACACGAATAATCACCAAAATAGTATTAATATGCTAACCTTTTGACAACCACTTATTAAACTGGTGGTTCCTATGGATGTACACATGTTGGATAACCGGAACAAAAGTGGAAGCTGTGTCAAAGGGAAGTCTTTGATACATCTTGAATAAGATTATAGAGGTAGTATTGCCAAATTTTATTTTACATTCTACTTCCATAAAAATGCAGGAACGCTTCTTCTATACATTGCCTAATTTATTCATAACGCATTAGTGTATAAATGCGCAAAACTATAATAGTTGGTAAAACCTAGTCCATAGACCAAAGTAAGTTTTTATTTTAGTAAAAAAGTATTTATTTTTGTCATATTTCCATAGATAAACTTTAATTGCACATGAAAATAAATTGTTTGTTGCACTACACAAAATTCCATCACCTCTATCTAAATGTCTACTTAAATCTCGTATGATTTGTTCAAAAAAATAATATACGTTGCTTTAGAAACATGATGGGAAAAAGAACATCGCATATCAACAAATATCATCTTGTAGTCTATGTGGTAACATTGTTATCCCTTGTTTGCGGCTTTGGGGCTAACTGGTTGATGTCACGACGATGGTAACGTTGTGCTAAGACACGTGTGAGTAGGGGTAGAAGAAACGTCTCAGAGAGTGTCCCGGCAACGTCAATCGTGGTGGGACATGAGGAAGTCCCGAGGTGGGGAGGTAGTATGATTGTCCTGGCAACGAGAGTCGCGGTGGGAGGTAAGGTGATTGTCCTGGCAAAGTGAGTCGTGGTGGGAGGTAGGGTGATTGTCCTGGAAATGTGAGTCACGGTGGGAGGTAGGGTGATTGTACTGGCAACGTGAGTCGCAGTGGGAGGTAGGGTGATTGTCCTGGCAACGTGAGTAGCGGTGGGAGGTAGGGGTGATTGTCCTGGAAACGTGAGTAGAGGTGGGAGGTAGGGTAATTGTCCTGGCAACGTGAGCCACAGTGGGAGGTATGGTGATTGTCCTGGCAACCTGAGTTGCGGTGGGAGGTAGAGTTATTATCCTGGCAACGTGAGCCACAGTGGGAGGTATGGTGATTGTCCTGGCGACGTGTGTCGTGGTGGGAGGTAGGGTGATTGTCCTGGAAACGTGAGTAGAGGTGGGAGGTAGGGTAATTGTCCTGGCAACATGAGTAGCGGTGGGAGGTAGAGTTATTATCCTGGCAACGTGAGCCACAGTGGGAGGTATGGTGATTGTCCTGGCGACGTGTGTCGTGGTGGGAGGTAGGGTGATTATCCTGGCAACGTGAGTAGAGGTGGGTGATTATCCTGGCAACGTGAGTCGCGGTGGGAGGTAGGGTGATTGTCCTGGTGACGTGTGTCGTGGTGGGAGGTAGGGTGATTATCCTGGCAACGTGAGCCACAGTGGGAGGTATGGTGATTGTCCTGGCAACGTGAGCCACAGTGGGAGGTATGGTGATTGTCCTGGCAACNGTCGTGGTGGGAGGTAGGGTGATTGTCCTGGAAACGTGATTAGAGGTGGGAGGTAGGGTAATTGTCCTGGCAACCTGAGTCGTGGTGGGAAGTAGAGTTATTATCCTGGCAACGTGAGCCACAGTGGGAGGTATGGTGATTGTCCTGGCAACGTGAGCCACAGTGGGAGGTATGGTGATTGTCCTGGCAACCTGAGTCGTGGTGGGAAGTAAAGTTATTATCCTGGCAACGTGAGACACAGTGGGAGGTATGGTGATTGTCCTGGCGACGTGTGTCGTGGTGGGAGTTAGGGTGATTGTCCTGGAAACGTGAGTAGAGGTGGGAGGTAGGGTAATTGTCTTGGCAACATGAGTAGCGGTGGGAGGTAGAGTTATTATCCTGGCAACGTGAGCCACAGTGGGAGGTATGGTGATTGTCCTGGCGACGTGTGTCGTGGTGCGAGGTAGGGTGATTATCCTGGCAACGTGAGTAGAGGTGGGTGATTATCCTGGCAACGTGAGTCGCGGTGGGAGGTAGGGTGATTGTCCTGGCAACGTGAGTCGTGGTGGGAGGTATGCTGATTGTCCTGGCAACGTGGGTCGTGGTGGGAGGGAGGGTGATTGTCCTGGCAACGTGTGTCGTTGTAAGAGGTAGGGTGATTGTCCTGGCAACGTGAGTAGCGGTGAGAGGTAGGGTGATTATCCTGGCAACGTGAGTCGCGGTGGGAGGTAGGGTGATTGTCCTGGCAACGTGTGTCGTTGTAGGAGGTAGGGTGATTGTCCTGGCAATGTGAGTCGCGGTGGGAGGTAGGGTGACGGTGGGAAGATAGAAGCTTAACACAATATTTCTCCTTCGTAACACAAGACAATTTATTAGCTGTTTCGAAAAGGTGGGACATCCGGGTTGAGTAGCCACTCACCGACTGACCTGTGAGCGAGGCACACGGGAACAACCGTGTTAAATATCCTCCATTGCTTCCTGGCCTTGTCCAATGGGGTAAAATAGGAATTCTCATTGGCGCGTGAGAACGTGAGATACAGTGGCCGCCAAGCGAGCCAATAGAAAGAGGAGTTATCATGGGCTATGAGTACAGTGGGGAACTCGTCATGGACGGTTTAGAGAACATGGACTGTGGAACGGCCCAGACAGTAGAGAGGGTAGTTGGCGCGGTCAGTGCAAGTGCGGAGAAATGGCACAAGGGACGAAAATTTAGGCACAACAACGCTCATTAAAACACAAGTGTCACATTTCTCGTTGTATGGTGACGTTACCTAACAATCTATCTCTACCGGCTTTGACATCGGATAAACTTAGTGTAGTCTCCGTTTGGTAGTGTCTGACCTAAAATATTATTTTCGGATATACATCAAAATTACTAACTTCTGTAAAATTGTATCGTTATATTATTTTGATGCATTAAACTGATTTTCTACACTGTAGTATCCCAGGTACTTAACATTTTGAGGACTAGTTAGATGGTATACCCCAATATCTTGATAGAATATTTTAAGATTGTTTAATTTAGGTTTAATGGTTTTTAATAGCTAAAAACAAAATTTACCAAAACCAACAAACCCAGGAATTACCTCCCGTAATATAAACTACGTTACAGCTTTATAATACGTTAATTACGTATACTACACTTACATTAATTACGCTAGTTACCATTAATTGTCTGGTGGCCTACTTATAAAACAAGCGGTGTGCCTTGTCACATCTAGATATGACCAAACTAACCAAATAACCATGAAGGTTACATGGGGAAAGTCACACCAAACATATTTTGCAGGACAATAAATTTTATATCTTAATCTTTATTTTTTTTAAAAAACACCATCAAACACTATTTTATAATTAATTGAAATATAACAGACACCTCTTTAAACCATAATCTCAAGTTAACTATAAATCTATCATGCTTGTCTAACAGATGGTAGCACTGTTTCGAATCTGAGTTAAAATAGGATTTTCCTCCTTTTTTCCTCTTTCCCTTCATATTTCAATTTTTTTTATCTTTGTTCTACACTAGTAATGCTGGGTTTCTATTCGATCCGTTTGTTGATGATGTTGCCTACTTATGGGACATATAGGGCCAATTGCATTGGTTGCTTCTCAAATCTCAGCTCACACTGTATTGAAATCTCCTGCTTTCTACACTTGTCGCCTGAGAGTTTTATCCTCTTCGCCTCCCCTCACTACAATGGTTAGGAAATGAATAGTATTTGATCCTGTTAAGTTGGATTCACACCGAGAGGGCTGTGCGCCTACTGTGTCGTGCCACTACCAAGTTCTTTACTGTTTTTGTCACCGTGGTTACTTTTGACATAGCGTTTTTTCAGCTATCTCCTTCCAAAAATGTTATTTGATGATTATATATATATATATATTTATGTTGCAAATTATACAAGCAATCATACTCTTGTACCAAGTTTATTAGGATTTCTTCAACCATAATTTAAGACTGCACGCGATAGTTGTGTTGAAATATTATGCAACCATTGTCAGATTATGGATAAGAACTTTCGTTCACATTTCCTGTAAGAAGACGAACTATGATAAAAGACACATGGTCAACCTTAGGGCACCTATATATCACTGACACTCCTGACAGGGCTGGACCGTCTGAACTGTGACCTTGGGAGGACATTTTTGAATCAATCCAAGAGGATACTGTCGGAGCGCTGTCTGCGCACAGTTGGTGCACAGCCTTCTCAGTGTGATCAAACTTATTTCCCCTTAAAGAAATATTAGAACAAGAGCCCTTCCTAGCCTCGCTATAACAGCCCGGGAATCAATCGTGTAGCTCACCCTTATAGAGCTGTCTATTTATATTTTCCTGAAGAGTTCTCTCTTCCACTTCTACATACACAGAACGCATACTTTTATACCTAATACTTGCCCGTAAATAGATTTAATTTTAAGTTTTCTTCTCTATGGTTCCACTAGCATTTACGATTTACATGCTCCCAGAAAGATTTTTTAGAAAGTATTTTTCAAAGTTGGAGTTGTGAAAAAAAAATTAAACACAAAAAAACGTTAGAAACCAATTCACGTTACAAATACATAATATATAAAGCTACATAACAAATATTTTAATTACCTATTCAAGTATTTAAGTTTTTTTTCATTAACATGACTGAATATCTCGGTGAGTAAAGGGGATGTACATAAACACAAAAAATTCTCTCTTCAATTTTGTGCTGCATGACGGGTAATAATACACAAATACTCGAAACCGTGTACCGTGGACTTTATCATTAAAATCGTCAAAAGCGCACTTTAACCTATGCAACGAGACACCCAACCAACTAAATAAAACAGGGGTATTTAACCCATGACCCACCAGCCACTTGCAGCCCAAAGTAATATTTTTTGCAGCCCACCGGCTCATGAAAAAAAATTCAAGATAACCAAATCGACAAATACAGGTACTATGTTTTACATAATCAACTAATAAAATAAATACGTAATTTTTATGTAAAATTATAAAAGTTTTATACAAATGTAGGCTTACTTTGAACCAGAAAATGACATTTCTAGTAGATAAGACAAGTTGCGCTACCTCTTGCTAGAAACAACATAGAATATACTTCACGAGAAATCCGAAATTTCACCTGTAGGAGACAGACCCAACTAAACCTGTGTGTGAGTAGCCTATAAGTGTATAAGAATGAGCTGATACGAATACTTAAATAGCTATTCAATCCGAATATTGTGGGTACAATTTTGCAGGCTGCGAGCCAACAAGAGACAGAAATGTTGGCTCTTAGACAGAAAAAGTTTGTAGACCCCTTGGTCGACACATACGTTGAAATTAATAAATAATATCAAAATTTATTAATTTCCGTCGCTATTACTAATTTAGGGTTATGGCCGCAGCACCTGTTTAGAGACCCATCCAGTTAACACAATATACAAAAAATGTGGATCGTCCTGTAATAATATTTATAAATAACAAACGTACAGTATTAATCGTTAGAAAACGCATTAAATTCACGTCGAACAGGACCAAAATACACCGCAACCTGCGTTACATTGTCCTAAAGTGACGTCACTGTTATGAAGATATATTGGTCGTGTGTGTGTGTGTGTGTGTGTGTGTGTGTGTGTGTGTGTGTGTGTGTGTGTGTGTGTGCGCGCGCACGTGCGTTTCAGAGTGACTGTAAGAGGTTTCTAGGGAATTAAGGAATTTTTTTCATAAAATACTAATACTATTTGGGTAACTCTGTGCCCGGACTAGGAGGTAGTTCTTTAACCATTTCCTTTCCTTGATGCATTTCTCTTTGTCTTCTAGGTTAAGAGGTAGTTTTTAAATCATTTCCTTTCCCTGATGCATTTCTCTTTGTCTTCTGGGTAATGGGTGGTTTTTTAACCATTTCCTTTCCCTGATGCATTTCTCTTTGTCTTCTAGGTTAAGAGGTAGTTTTTAAATCATTTCCTTTCCCTGATGCATTTCTCTTTGTCTTCTGGGTAATGGGTGGTTTTTTAACCATTTCCTTTCCCTGATGCATTTCTCTTTGTCTTCTAGGTTAAGAGGTAGTTTTTAAATCATTTCCTTTCCCTGATGCATTTCTCTTTGTCTTCTGGGTAAGGGGTGGTTTTTAAACCATTTCCTTTCCCTGATGCATTTCTTTTTGTCTTCTGGGTAAGGGGAGGTTTTAAAAAGTGTCCTTCCTCTGTGACACGTCACATTCTGTTTTGGTTAGGGCCTTAGAGGGTAGTTATAAAACAAATTCCTTTTCAATGGCTATGTATTCCTCTCTCTCTCTCTCTCTATTTATGCACATTTTTTCTTGAATTCCAAACATTGTATCGCCATTCCAAAACTAATATGACAGAAGATAAAACTCACCACATTCCTGTACAGTCTCATCCTCTCCTCCCAGACAATCCGGCACCCCGTTACACCTCGAGGTTGCTGGTACACACGTGTCCTCGTCACACTTGAACACGTGTCCTTGGAGTGTGCTGGAGTTACAAGGCACCAGCTGACTGGTCACGTGCACGGCGTCACCCGATTCTGAAACAGACACCTTTTTTAAAAAAAATATCTCATGTAGAAAAAGTATTTTAACCGTGAACACTTTTTTCTTTAAATTATTATTAACTAATCTTTAACCATATTCTCATATAAAGAATGTATTGTAACCATGAATATTTGCCGACAAAAATTTATTCTTAATTAATGTTTCTCTACCTCCTCATGTAACGAAAGTATTTTAATCGTTAATTTTTTTTAAATTATTATCGATTAATTTTATATCATGAATATTTTATTTCTTGAATTTATTCTTAATTGATATTTTTTTTACCTTCTCATGTAGAGAAATTAATGTAATCGTGAATATTTTTTACCTTGAAATTATGGTTACTCTTGATATTCCCCCAAAAAAAGGGGTCCTAAAATTCTGTTTGCCTCCATGACTGTCTGCTCCTTTCTGTTACTGGGACTAAAGCGAAAATAATTTAATGAATTTTCTTGAAATTCTATCTTTAGATTTTATAAGGCCATGCCTCTTATTTTAACCCTCAAATTAAAAGTACTTTACTGCTAGTGGATTTTAGAAAACTATTACCCATTCTAGCCATATAATTGGAATGAGGACGAAATTTTTTTGTGTGACTTGTGTCCTCATTAGTTGACCTCAGTGGTCTTGGATTAAAGTGCCCGCCGCATGACCCCAAGGTTCGTGGGTTCAAACCCAACTTAAGTAAACGGAGCTTTTTTAGCGATAAAAATACCTACTATATTTGTTTAGAAGGGAAAGTAAAGTCATCGGTCAAATATAAATTGGGGCATGTAAAACTACCCTCGGAAGGTATGGTAAAATATTCACAAAAGCGGTAGGCCCTTTCACTCTCTTTCTCTCTCTCATTGAATTCAGTGTGTAAGACAATGGGGTAAGAGCCACACTTCCCGAACTCCCTAGTACATGGGATTTCTACCAGATGGTGTGGGCAGCACTAACCAGCTGAAGGGCTGAGTTCATGCCCAACTCTATATGGATAGAAATCTCATCAAACCAACCTTCGGGTTGTTGACTTAAGAACAAGAAAATACCCTCTTTGGCGATCTTCCAACTGACCAAATAAATTAGTTGTATATCTAAATATATATATATATTGACTTTGATACAGTCATCAAGGGAAAATTTAAGCATATGGATAGTGAATAGTATAATATTTCTGGGGAAAGTTCAATTCCACATTGGGAACGATTAATGAGTACAATTTTACGTCTATGAATTTTGAATCAAGTATAATATTGGGTTTAATGTATATTTTTATCACCGTGTCTGATTACCCGTTTGGGTTAAATGCTTATGTATTAATTAATATAATGGTTTTAAGGCTAAAAAAGGTTATATTAACAGGAAGTGTATCCGCATTTGCGTGGAAGGAGAGTGGAAGAACGTTTTGAAAAAGCCATCCTCAGTACACTCGGCCGAGATTCGAACCTAAATCACCCCGTCGTTGACAGTCTAGCTGATTGCAGGAATCGCGCGTTATAGACCACGTGGCCACCTAAGCGGGTTTGGTTTCAAATGAAAGGGTGAGTTCTATCTTGGATACAATCAGTTGGGGCAATGCTACGTCTATGAGTTTTTATTCATGGTCAAAATTGGGATTAAAATAAAGGGCGCTGGTGTTATTATTTGGTATAGTCAGTGAGCGTAACGTTACGTCTATGGATTTTGAATCGTGCCTTGAAATTGGTTTGAGGTGAGGGATGTTCTTTGATGAGCTTTAGTCAAACACAATGATGAGCCGGACCGGCGCTTCCGCCGTCTAACGTCATAACGCTCTTTATCTCTCTCTTTCTCCCCCCCCCCCTACCACCCTCGATTAAATATCCTCCCCTTCAAGGAATTCCACAACTTCAATATGACCACCACAACGCCTCTTTGCGTTTGACAACCTGCTTCCGACTACACCCCATCACTTTCTGTCCCCTCTACCCCCTAACCACACATCACCTGATTCCTAGCTCTTCCTAACCCTTTTACTACCTCCTCCTCCCCTTAAAGGCAGCCTACATGATANCCCTACCACCCTCGATTAAATATCCTCCCCTTCAAGGAATTCCACAACTTCAATATGACCACCACAACGCCTCTTTGCGTTTGACAACCTGCTTCCGACTACACCCCATCACTTTCTGTCCCCTCTACCCCCTAACCACACATCACCTGATTCCTAGCTCTTCCTAACCCTTTTACTACCTCCTCCTCCCCTTAAAGGCAGCCTACATGATATACGCTTCGATATTAATCAACAAAGAGGAATATTTTGAACTGTTATGTACAGACCTCGACCAGAAAATCGTGAGACATAGTTTGATTTAAACATTTCAGGAGACGATCATTTTACTCTCAAATATCAATAATTTTTAAATAACATATATATGTATGGAAGGAAACCTGACCTAAAGTTCTAACCGTTCTGACCGTTTTTTGTAAAAAACAAACAAAATAACATTTTGGGCCAAGAATAATATGTGGGTGACCTGGTGGTCTAGGGGTAAGGTGTCAGACTTCTATGCTGGCGGCCGGGGTTCAATCCTTGGTCCCGGAAAATATTTATCTGATTACCAAACCCTTCCTTCACCTCTGACAAGACATCTTGAGGTCCTCCATTTCATCTCACAATCACCCTACCATCACACATTAGCGTAAGTGCGTATAACCCTAACGGGTAGTAAGACGCGGTGCTGCTAATAATAATAATAATAATAATATGTAGAATATTTCTCCAGTAAGACCGTTTAATTTAATTTCTTACACATAGTAATTTTAATAGTTTCTTAGCAGTGCTTCTTACCACCTGTTCAGATTCTACTCCTATGTACTAATTACACTAATGGGTTAGTGCACCCGCCCACATTTGCGTGGGGGAGAGTGGGAAAACATTTAGATAAAACCACCCTCAGTGCACCCGACTGGTATTGAGCCCGGATCTCCCCGTTTTCTGCAGTCTAGCCCAACACGATATTAGTGCGTTAAACCACACAGCCACCGAAGTGGGTTTCAATAGTTCTTGAATATCTGTTATGAGCATGTTGGCCTTTAAATAAAAGAGAAAATGTCTTGGTTGAATTCTGAAATGTACATAAAATATATTCACGATTTGCTAATTAACTATCTAGCTATCTTGCCATTGGCGATCTGAGTTGGGAGCTAATGAAGAAACTAATAAAATGCTACGTGGAGCATCACTCTGCATGGAGCAGAAACTTGAACTCTCAGTAAGATGGAAAATAAATACTTTGAGAGCTTTGATATGTGATGCTGGAGAGGACTTGAGAAGATCAGATGAACCGATAGAGTGACAAATGGAGAAGTTCTAGGAAGAGTGGGTGACAAGAGAACCATTTTATACGGTACTCTTCGCTACAAAGCGAACTGGATTGGACATATTCTTGGGAGGATTTGTCTTCTGCACGACGTCATGGAAGACAGAGTTAAGGGAAAGAGGAGCTTAGGAAGGAGGATTCAAATATTAGTTGACATGATGGAAAGAATATAATTCTGAGAACTGAAGGAGAAAGAAATTAACTAGTGTCATTGGTGATCTAAGTTCACTGACAAAAGAACTGAACCTTTTGTAAGACAGAACACATAATAATTAGCTATGATTTTATTATTATAATAAATAACTCAAAAAATCATAACAGTATGAAAGTAAGGTCACCATTCAACTCCGTTTTGAGACTGCTCTGTAAGATTCCTAACTCGAAACCCAACCACCTTCAAATATATTTTTCAAACTATCCTCCTATCCAGAATGCAATGAGCCAGTTTCATATGCAAAAACAGTCCATTCCATTTGAGTTAAGGTCGGTGTCGTCTTGTATTTAGTAAAGCACCACCCTTGATACGTACTAAGTCTGACAAAATGAAACTGGCCCTTGGTCTATCAAGGTGTCTTGTATCTTCAGGTTTTCCAACTAAAATTGTATTACTGTTAAAATTACTAAATAGAAAATTATAGTCTACTAAATAATATTTGATTTATTTTGGCAAATAAATGTCAAAACAGTTAATTACGACTCATTACACCCTATCTCTTTCAGATCCATTATAATGTTATCTTCCCATTTGTGATTAGGTCTTCCCAATTCCCAATAGTCTATTCCCGTTGTGTTTGCCAGCCATTACCATGAACAAGGTTATAGAATCTCCCATTCGCACAGCACGCCCTACACACCGTAATCTGCGAAATTTGACTACCCTGGCAATGCTTGGTGACGAGTAAAAATAATGTACCTTATCATTATGTAAGTTCATCCTCTCTCCATTATCTTCATTTCTCTTTGAACCAAATATTTTCCACATTGTTAAATATTTATAAGATGTAATTTTTGAATCTTCTTTTTTATAAAAATTCAGAATAATCGCTTTTAAAATGTGACAAAAACTCTTTCATATAATGTATTTCATATCTACGAGATTGTTGTAGTACAATATAAGTAACTATGAAGACTAAAATAACTAACGCAACCACTCAAAGTTCTTATGAGCATGTGGCAAGAGTTTCTACTAAAATTACTAACATATTGGGCGCAAACTTTCAAAAATCTTTGCCATCTCTTGACCAAAGGAGTCATTCACACATTAGGCTGGAACATCTGTGACAGATATATTAGAACAAGTAGAATATAAACATATCACAACGTTTGATGTTTACACAAAAAGGCGGAAGCATTCCTTGTATCGCGATAAAGTTTCAAAACGACACGAACAAATCAAATAAGTAGGGACTACCCTATAGTTCCGAGTTCAGTCTCGGCGACACCCTGCTCATTGAGTAACTTTATTCAATTTACCGATTTCTAAAGATGTCCTTGTCCATTCAACCAATACCTTACTCTCCACCCTCCCCCCACACCCACCAAAAACCATTAAACTCTAAAGTAGCCGGATAATAGCTCCCCATTACTTCCAAACCCACACTTAACGTTGACCTTGCTCTAATTGTAACTAATTAGCACCTGCACCAGGGACTGACTGTAATGAGAAGGTCGACGTTTATTGGACCACCAAAGAATGTCGCTCTGTTTGTTGCTAATTGACCCATTCATTCCCCTTCCAACATTTCAATGTTCCCTTAGACAACTATTCAGCCATGGTTGGCGACTAATGTAAGCTCTTCAGACGGAGCCTCTAAAGTGTTCTATTCAACGGAAGAGTATAAAGCTCCAATGGAATCTAGAACCCTTTCTGAAAACACCGTTAAAGTTCATTTGCCAGGATGAAATGGGTCACGGATAATGATACTATTTTTATTAGTCGGTGCAGGGTTAGGTTATGTTGTAGTTCACAGTGTACGTGTAGGTGTAATGAAGCGAGAAACAAAACGGTCTTTATTATAGAGAAGGGTTGACGAACCATCTATCCGCTATCCACTGGCCAATCCAGAGTGAAATAAAGAGAAAGGAAAGAGCCATTGATTAAACTGTGAGGAATAAAAGAAACTTTGATAGATGATAGATACAGTAAGTTTGGATTTTTCCACAAGTGGAAACAAAAATACATAATGGGGCTAGAGCCGGTACCACGATAAACATAACGTTCACTTAACTTTTACGTAACGATAACATAATGTAAATAAGCTCGTGCTCATGATTCCCGTAATGTACCGTAACAACAATATATGGAATATATTTCCGTTTAATTCTTTGCCTTGGCAAAGACTAACATCTTTCTTGGGAAGCCTATTGAGAGCCACTGTGTTAGACCATTCAACCATTGAAGCGGGTTCATGACACAATAATGGATTAATCCCTATTTTGCATCTATTACATTTAAAATGTGTATTTTAATTATAATCAAACGTAGTATTTGTGTTTTATATCACCACGCCTTACTACTTGTTTAGATTATACGCATATAAATGATAATGATACTAATGAGGTAGGTATGAGGTATAGGTAGCTGCATTTGCTTGGAAGTAGAGTGGTAAACCATTTAGGGAAAAACCATCCTAAGTAGATATGGCCAGGATTCAAACACCGATCTTTGCATCATCAGCAGGTCAGTTTAAAACGAGCTGACGCCTTAGACCAGGGATGGCGAAACTTTTCAGACCAATGTTCCGCTTGAGTACTATCTGAACTTTGTACTAATTTGGTGCTCCACCTCTCATTTAGATATTTACGAGTATTTAAAAATAAAAACTTGTTGAGTATGGCTTTTATGAAATGTTTTGAATAAATCAGATCAAATTGTAAGTATTTTCATAACCCCTAAATATAACTAAAGAAAATGTGCCACATGGTGGCACGTATGCAATAGATTTGTCATCCCTTTCATAGACCATGCCATAGACTATATGCCATAGATGTGACATCCTCTCCTTCGACAGTTTGGCCTACTGGATTGGCTGTAGGCCTAATATTAGTTTAGTAAGAGATTTTTCAGTACCCCGCTACCCCTCCTTGAATACGATACTAATCTTAAAGCCATTTTAGTGGTAGACACAACAGTTCCTTCTTAATTAAGATAGGCCAAGACAAACAAAAGTGAAGCATTAATTACTCAAAGTGAAACACTTTAGCCAAGTTTAGAGGCAGGATGTGGAATATAGATTGTGTACCTAGACAAAGTACTCTTTCTCTACGGTGTGCATTAGGCTAATTATTTATCTCCTTCCTGATCCCACTATACTCCCATAAATAACAGATCCCATAGAAGATAGATAATACAAAAGTAATAATTAATTAGGCGTAGCCCTAAGTCTAACGTTTAGCTAGTTACCCATTACACACCTTGGTGTGGTTATCGGAAGAAAAGGTATTATCTGAACGCATCAACCCTGGATGAATTAAGGTATAATTTCCATGGGAAAAACCATATATGATATATTTTTGCACTACGTCTTATTACTCATTCGGTTTATATATTACGCTAGTTATTTTAGGGATTAGGAAGGCTATATTTAAAGGAAGTGTACTCACATTTGCGTGGAGGGAGAGTGAAAAACCAACCTTATTACACTCTACTGTAATATTAACTACGAGTTTCCTGTCATCATCGGCAGTCTAGTCTACTGCAAGAGTAGTGCGTTAGACCACGTGGCCACACAAACGGATAATTGATTGTAATCTATCTAAAGTTACAAAATCTAATTTCACGTATTGATACGCCAAGTCATGTGATCTGAAAATATCACTTTTGATAGATATTAACAATACATATAAAAAAACTATGTTATCTATGCTGATTGCAACAAAAAAAGATTTTTTTTAAATATACCTTATAAGGAAATTTGACTATATAAGTGATGAAGGCAGTTATGAAGAACGCCATTTGAATTGTTATCAAGCTTTGTTTGCTGTTACATTAGTCAATAACTATAGGAAGAGGAGCAACATACATCATGTATTAATAAGCGATATTGGGAATTAATTTATTTGGTGGACTTGATGTAAAGTACTCGCCTCAGGAACCAATTTGTGTAGGTTCAAAACCAACCAGGATGGACAGATTTTTTTAGTGATACAAATCAGTAGCACAACTTCCTTAGGAGTGGAAGTAAAGCCTTCGGTCCCATGTCGATTATGTTACATGAAAGAACCCTGGAAGGTATGTGAAGTTAACCTTACCGACAAAATTGGTAGGCTCTTTCGCTCTCACTCTTATAAATTTTTGTGTGTTGATATCAACAGTCTGTTCAGAAAGTGCAAATTAAATAAATCAAATAAAGTAAATAAATAAACTTGTATTCCCCCTAGTGATATGTCGTGGCGAGAATTTTCGAGAGTTTGCGCCCAATATGTTAGTAGTTTTAGGAAAAACTCTGTCAAATGCTCATAAGAACTTTGAGTGGTTGAATTAGTTATTTTAGTCTTCATAGTTACTTATATTGTACTACAACAATCACGTGAACATGAAATGGATTATTTGAAAGAATTTTTTGTGACCTTTTTAAAGCAATTATTCGGATTTTTTTTACAAAAACAAAGATTCAAAAATTACATGTTATTAATATTTAAGTAAGTGGAAAATATTTGGTTCAAAGAGAAATGAAGATTATGGAGAGAGGATGAGCTTACATAATGATGAGGTACATTCTTTTTACTCATCACCAGGCATTGGCAGGGTAGTCAAATCTCGCAGATGACAGTGTGCAGGGTGTGCCGTGCGAATGGGAGATTCTATAACCTTGTTCATGGTATTAACTGGCAAACATAACATGGAATAGACTATTGGGAATTGAGAAGACCTAACCGCAAATGGGAAGATAACATTAGAATGTATCTGAAAGAGATAGGGTGTAATGAGTTGTAATTAACTGATTTGACATTTATGCATTTATTTGCCAAAATTTTGCCATTGGAGCTTTCTCAGACTGTATTTGTGATAAATTATATCTCCCTTATCCCCCATTTGATTAACTATACCTAATATTTGTTACATATAGACAGAAGAGTGTGCCATGTTCTCAATTAAGTCCACTTTCACTGAATTTTTTTCTTAGATCCATTATTGTTTCTAGCCTGTGTTCTTGTGTTTATTTTTATTCAAGCCAGATACTCTCCCCTGCTGGCTGGCTAGGATTGTCATAGCTTCCTGTGCCTAATAATTAAGACTAGGACAGGCACAACATCCAGCCCCCTGCCATTACTGTAGAACTGTAAACCCACATTTCACCAATGATACATTTTTCAGCTGCGCCAGGAATCGAGCCCGGGACCCTTAGCTTAGTAGAGAAACACGCTACAGACTGAGCTGAGATGTCTGATACTTTCGTTGAAGTGCGTAAATATAATAAATTTCATCTACTTAAGTTTTTGTTCCAAACAACATAAAAGTTTATATTTTCTGAAATACTATTTAACGATATTAAAGTTTTACAGACGAGTGTGTATTTCCATTATAAATCTGAGTTTTATTTTCAGTATATGATCAATACGATGGTAAAAATAATTTGGGCTAGTTTGGTTTAGGGCCACATAAAACGGTAGGATAATTCATTATCTGGTGGTTGATGAATTTTACGGATACAATAATTTATTATGTAATAGAGTAAAAAGCCTTAGCCACAATCAAAAATATACATCATCTAGAGTATTGCTTTGTTTTGTATTTAAAAAAATATATAAAAATAGATTTTTATTTTACAGAACCATTAGTTAATTTTTACTTTTTCTTGACCCCTTCAAGAAAGGAAGTGTTGTGATAGTTAAAAAAAAGTTTTGAGATTTTGATGAATGTCGTCGCTTCGTGACCCCCTGGACTCAAAAAATGTGGTTTTAACGATTCCGTCTGTCTATCTGTCTGTGGTGCCTGACTAAAGGTGAAACCTATCTACTGATTGCGCTAAAACCGGCTCTCTTAGGTTTATTTAAGGTCTGCCAAAGGGGTTTTTGGTATTATTTATCTAACTCTATAATTGAATGTAGTTAACTTGAAAGTGTAAAATAGAATAAATCAATTTTCTCGAAATAGGCTCAAATGATTTTGATTAAAGTGCGTATCTCAGAACTGATTGACATTTGAAAACAAAATGGCACATTTCACCATACCATGAAATGTATTTTAAGCGTACTTTACATAAGCGTAAATTTCTAATTTTTATCGTATCCCTGAAACTCTTGCATATATTAAATAAATTTTATCTTTATTATATATAAAACTTTGAGGTATAACACTTTTATAATAAATATATTTATATAAAACCATTAGTCTCCGATTTATAAGCAAATAAATGATTATAAAAATGGGTCTGGGGAATGGCGCGTTGATTGTTTTTCTCTTTGGTGAACCAAGATGTTCCTCTTTGCTTGATATGTTCCTGTAACATTGTGTATTATATTAGCCTATTTATTATATTTGGTTGAATATGATTCTTATTTTTCCATTATGTTTCTGCAACAAGGTCTTACGAGTTTCAAGTAAATGTTTCCATTTTTAGGCAAAAGGTAGAGCTAGTCTGTTCGGTATACCGTACCATTTATCTATAAGTCTTAACTGTATATAATGATAAAAAATAAAGTGTTAACTTTGGCAAAAAAAAAACACCCTGAGAGTAATTTTCGCAATTCACATTAAGGCGCTCATTTGATTTATTGTCCTTGGCGTTCTAGTTTCTGTAAATAGAAATTTAACAAGCGCTTCGTTACCATTCGTGATTCGTTTATGAAAATTACTTTCTAACACGCAATTGGGGGCTGCAAACCAAAGAGCTTTAAATGAATGCGAGCACGATTGTAAACGAATGAGGAGCTAAGAGCTAAAAGTGTATTTAATAGCATTCTAAAAACAGTAGACGAGATGTCTGAAAGAAGATTTTTTTTAAAAAAACTAAAGATTTTCCAGTGTGCCACTATGATTTTTTTTTCATTTATTTGAGCTATTTAACCTGCACAATATGAATCCACTTATTACATCAGCACACGACTTATAAAATAACTTAAATTTAGAACAAACACAAAACCCAGACCCCCGACCGTTAATTCATCACGGTGAAAGGAGAAACCCACATTTCACCAATGATAAATTTTTCATCCAAGACAGGAATCGAACCTGGAAGCCTTAGCTCAGCATATGTACACGCTACCAACTGAGTTAAGGTGTTGGAAATTTTTATTATTATAAGGGATTTTCTAACATTAATAAAATTTCAATTAATCTTATGGTAAAAATTAAATGTATTATTATTAATTTTTTAATATATATATTAACCCTGCGTTTTTAATATTTCTTTAGAATGTACTCATATGTACAGTACTAATAATGATAGTGAGTTTGGGATGACGAAGGTTGAATTAAGAGTAAGTGTGCCCGCATTTTGACGCTGGAGGGTGGGGAAACATTAAGTAAAAATCATCAATACAACTGACCGGGATTCAAACTCCAACCACACACCCTTTCATCAGTATACTAGTCCATTGCGAGAGGGGTGCCTTAGATCATACTGCTAACAAAGAAAGTTTGCTGAAATTTAGTTACATCATATATTAACGAACGATTTACAAACCGACAAAATGTCCCTTAAAAAATTATTTTCACATTAATCGATGGGCACGTGAAATAAACGTTAAACTAAATTCGTACTGGATGAAATATCCAAACTATTGTAGAATCAAATAGCCAAAGCTATTATTATTTTATTAGTGAAGAATTCTTTATCTAGATACTCGTATCATATTCTGAAAATTATAAGATTACACCTGGACACGGGAATCGAACCCGGGATCTTTGGCTTAGTACGCCAAAGATTTAACCACTGAGCTATCCAGGAATCGTCCCGTGCCCATGGTCATTCTCCGCTCATAGTTTAAGGCAGAGTCTGTGATGGACGTGCGAAAATTGTCTGCTACAAATGTGTTATTTTATTAAGATCACGAGATATCAGATAACGCAGCCACCTTCGATTCGGTAGTTGTCTTAATGCTGTCATTTGTGCAATTATTATAATTGTATGGGATTGAATGTGGCTGCGTTATCTGATAGCTCGTGATCTTAATAACAAGATATCACACATTTGTAGTAGATAGTTTCCACACGTCCATCGTAGACTCTGCCTTAAACTATGAGTGAATAATGACCCTGGGCACGGGACGATTCCTGGTTAGCTCAGTGGCTAGAGTATTGACGTACTGAGACAAAGGTCCTGGTTTCGATTCACGTGTGCAGGTGTTATTTTTCAGATCATGCTATTTTGTATGTGATATATATATATATATATATATATAACCATATATAAATATTATATTTGTCTAATTGAAAAATGACAACTGGACAAGAGAATCGAGCACAGGACCCTTGACTATGAACTCCAATGCCTTAATCACTGAGCTATCTTGGAGTTGGACCATGACCAGGGTCATTATTCACTTATATTTTAAGGCAGAGAGTCTGTGATGGACGTGTGGAAATCGTCAGCTCCATATATAGTTTTTTTCCCCTTGTACTTGAAATATATAGTTAAGGAAAATCTTCAATATAAACACTATATGCATTAAATAATATGGTTTAAATATCCTCCTAAATATGCAGATACATGCCATTTTTACTTTCTTTCGACCCCCGAACGAGAAAAATATTGTGACCGACCAAAAAAAATCGAACTCGAGATTTTGATAAATGTTGACGTTTCATGATTCCCTGAATTTGAAAGAGTTGTTTTTTGCATTGCCGTCCAACCATCCATCTATCTCTTCGTCTGCATCTCGTACTAGGTGCCGCGAATACTTTAGCAATCGGACTAAAACTTGGTATCTTTGGCCTCCTACCCCTCCCCTCCCCTCTCCCCCCAAGGGTTTTTAGAATTAGATAAATAACCCTAAAATTTAGTATTTTACTGAAAGCCAAAGAGAGAGAAAATCTGCTCTAACGACTCTGATAAAATGTTGTATCTAGAGACTGTTTAACATTTTAAATAAGACGGCAATTTTCATTTTTTCATGACAACGACGTGGATTACGTACAGTACATTAGCAGACATTTCAAATTTTGATCAAATCTCCGTAACTATTTGAGATACTAGATAATTATCAGTGAAAAGATGTACTACTATTGAACATAAAATAATTTTGGTTTAAACTTATTTTTATAAAATCAATAGTTTCTGAGATATAGGCCAATATATTTTTTTTATTCGAGTCATTGTATCTAAATAATTAATTGTTATAATCTTTTTCGAATACAGATGTTCCTATTTTCTTAATTGTTTTGTAACAATGTATGATATTTGATTTATCTATGCTCATTGGTGGAATGCGATGACCTTTTCACAAATTTTACAAGTTTTTACTTATTTTAAGAGGAAAGGGAGAAAAAGTCTGTGCAGTGCTCCATGTTATATTTTTTTTCTTAATCATGGTGGATAAAAACGTGTGTCTAACCCGTATAACATTAAAATGAAGATTATAATAAAAATATGAAATATCAAATCCTATAAAATCCCAGCTCTAATAATGAGATGGGTGTTGAAAGCATGAGTATTAAAATATTAACTTCATTTAAAAAAAATTGTAATAAACCTCCTTAAGTGTATAAATCTCACCCAAATTTCGTGACTTCTAGAACAAAAGAATATTATCCACTCAGTTAAAGAGTCTGATAAACTTTTGTCGTAAAATATTATAAGACACACACACACAAAAATGCCAGAATTTACAAAGCAGTATTTCATTATTATGTTTTTTTACGAGGACATAAAACATACCTCGTATAGAAGATAATCTCAAGACAAAACTAGAGTTTTGTACTATTAAAAAAGTAACTATCCTTTATACGCTTATGTTACATATTACATCTTAGGCTTGGTTAAATATAACTTTTACTTTAGTAAAAAGATGTGTATTTATAAAATTCATCTTCTTTGCATCAGAACACGGTGCTAGATTGTACACTTATTAGAGAAATTTATTGCAATATTAAAATACAATGATTAGATCGTTAAATTGTTTAACCATCATCCTTTAAGTTTAAACTAATATATTCCTACTTTATTTATTTAGGAAGTTATAAACATGAATATTTTATGTACTTCTTAAATACAGTACCTGAAATTCGTCAGATTCAGATGTAAAGTTTATAATAATTTTAAAAATATAAATATTTGAAACAAAAGCGTGAGAACGTCTTAATAACCATACAGGCTATACGCTCATGTACTAATTACGCTAATCAGATAGGGATTAGAAATTTTATATTTAATATAAATGTAATCGAATTTGCGTGGAAATAGAGTGGAAAATCATTTTGGAAAAACCACCCTCAGTACACCCAACTGAGATTATAACTTTGACCTTTCCATCATCGGCAATATATTCTAGCGCCTTGGACCATGCAGCCACCAAAACGAGTGGTGTTTATATTTAATCATATAGTGTGGTTCTTATTTTCTCTCCATAAAATTGATAACAATCATTTAACCATCACAATTATCTTGTTTATTTACTTTAAGTTCTATATAGTGGATACAGGTATACCCTAGAGTTTAATATTAATAGTTCTACCCTACATCGGGGGACAGGCAGATTAAATGTCAGGCTCGTCCACTCTACCTTATCGATGACTGGGAGATCAAGGTTATAATCCAGACTGTATGATCTAGGTGTTTATTCACTAATTATTTCCAGCTCTCCATTCAAACAAATGTGGGTACATTTCTAAATTATAGTTTCCTCATTCATTCCTTATTAGAGTGATTAAAGTACATAATATGAGTAGTAACGTTTGTCGATTTCGAGGGCAGACAAAGAGCCAATTAACTCGAACAATGGGGACTTAATTGATTGGGGGGGTGG
>CABFVX010007622.1:0-20636 GCA_902151425.1 Timema shepardi
GAATGTGGGGAATGCCAGACCTCCACCGTGGTTCGGATTCCACGTTAAACTGTAGGTCCTTCATTTCATCTCACATTCACCCTACCATTGCACATTAGCGTTAGTACGTATAACCCTAACGGGTAGTAAGACGCGGTGCTAATAATAATAATAATAATACATGCTCTTTTATTACTAAAACTATTAATGTTTATCTTTTTCGCGCGTTAGTCTACAACATTTACTGGCATCCAATTACTCTCTGAGATGCATTCACTGCTTTGTCTATTTCACCACACATGATCGTATTCACATAGGCCTTAACACATTTCTTTATTAAACCAAATTTAAAGGTTGAAGAATAACATTTTATGGCTCAAATATTGGAACAAATTTAGATTAATTCTTCCGAGTAAATATTCACTTCGCTTTCCCCATTATTGCACAACATAGAAAATAACAATATTGTGTGAAACCTCCTTTTAGAATTGTAACTATTATAATAGCCTTAAGATCACGTTTGCCGTTTGTTTGCGATGCTAGAGCTTTGTTAACATCATCTTCAGGCCGCGCTAGTGTAGTGTGATGTGGCGTGGCCTAGAGGTATCAGTGGTTCTCACCCAGTCACGTGACATAGGAGAGTCGTGCCAACTAAAGGTACTTGCAGAGTTCCCACTTCGGGCCACGAGTTTGGAGAGATGACCTGTAGGGATTACCAGGGAAAGTCACAATAAATACCTACATCTGGTCAGCACATCGCCAGGTCAAGTCAACGGCATTAAATAGAGAAACTAATAGATAGGTATATCCACTATGAAGCAGAACTGATTTCAAACCAAATAAAAAAATGGCTATCATTAAGATTGTGTCCAATGCTGAATTGTTTCACAAGACTATTGAATTCTTCCCAATATGGTCCTCCATAGTGATATATTTGCACTACACTTCACTGCATTGTCGATATACTGTTATTTAGTTCCAACATCAAGTTATTTCCATTACTGTAACCGGAAACCGATTACTTTGCTGTTAAGTAATTAATACAGAATGCTGCACTCTGATGAGATTTATGATTTAAACCACATGTTTTTATCTAATGTTCCAGTTTATTGGTCGTGATACGAGCTATCTTGCAGCCCCTGTGAGTCAGGCAACCTCGTGTACTTGTGGGCAGAGCGGGCACCTGTCCCTTTATAGGAGCAGGCGAAAACCACTCGCTATAATAGCTGAAAGTAGGTTAAGGGGGGAGTGGAAGGGGGCTCGAGAAAAGACCAGTGTTTATTTTCCTTCCATTTTTATGGCAAAACTTTTTTGGCCAAAATAAATAAGATATTGCTCCAGTACAAACATAGAGTTTAATTTTTTTCACATATCGATATCAACAGTTCCTGAATATCTGTCACGAGCATGGTGGCATTATCTAACAGACTTTTTAAATGAAGAGAAAAAGTTGTCATTAAATTATAGAACACCCTTGACCAATATTCAATAAATTTTGAGGTCACCATGTTAAGAAAATTAAATTATATATTTTTACTGGAGCAATATTTGATTTATTTTGTCCAGAAAATGTTTTGCCATAAAAACTGCAAAAAACAATTGGCTTTTCCCCGCGTACCCTTCCATTCCACCCTAAGAACCTAATTTTATTGTGATTTTCTAGTGTTAAACGTATTATTATTATTATTATTATTATTATTAGCACCACGTCTTACTACCCGTTCGGGTTATACGCTAATGTGTAATGGTAGGGTGATTGTGAGATGAAATGGAGGACCTACAGTTTAACGTGGGATCCGAACCACGGTGGAGGCCTGGCATTCCCCACATTCACAAGATGTCTTGTCAGAGGTGAAGGAAGGGTTCGGTAATCAGATAAATCTGTGCCGGGACCGAGGATTGAACCCCGGACCCCCAGCACAGAAGTCTGACACCTTACCCCTAGACCGCCAGGTCACCGACTGTTAAACGTATTCCCGTATGCCCGAAAAAACGTTTTCCTCCACTTTGTGAGTTTTTCTCAAGTCCCCAATTTGATTTTGATTTTGATTAATATTTATTCGATTTTTTTTTTGGATCAAATCGTGTAGAATGTTCTTAATATTAAAAATACCAAATCTATGTTAAGTGCGCCATTTTTTACACAGTCTACTAAAATGTGGTATGTCTGTCCTCTACAACATATCCAGCAGACTTATAGGGAGCTACTGGTTTTCTCAACCTTGGCGACCTTTCTTCTCTTTGAACCTCTCGCCTTACAACAATATATGTCTATGACTATATCAAGCGGTTAGTATTTAGTAATGTGACAAGGATTCGAACAACATACTATCAGTGCAGGGATCTACTACACCACTGGCTGCAGGGAAAGGCAAAGAAGTGAATTCCTTTATTAATTTAGCTCCACGACTATCATTAGAATCATTTGGTACGTTTTACCTGGCGGTCTAGGGGTGAGTTGTCAGACTTCTGTGATGGCGGCCGGGGTTCAATCCTCGGTCCCGGCAAAGATTTATCTGATTACCAAACCCTTCCTTCATCTCTGACAAGACATCTTGTGAATGTGAGGAATGCCAGGCCTCCACCGTGGTTCGGATTCCCCGTTAAACTGTAGGTCCTCCATTTCATCTCACAATCACCCTACCATTACACATTAGCGTAAGTGCGTATAACCCGAACGGGTAGTAAGACGCGGTGCTAATAATAATAATAATTTGGTACATTTTCAGCCTCATCGGTTGACACGTGTTTTGCCAGTGACGTGGAGGTGTGGTTTCGAATCCCGTTGCATTTAGATGTATTTATCATAATACATTTCTCACTCCGCGCAAATGCTCTACATTTCTACTCATTTATATCTTACTTA
Organism: Timema shepardi; assembly: GCA_902151425.1. Taxonomy (NCBI): domain Eukaryota; kingdom Metazoa; phylum Arthropoda; class Insecta; order Phasmatodea; family Timematidae; genus Timema; species Timema shepardi. The sequence continues at coordinate 2,846 of CABFVX010007622.1, forward strand.
CTTTCACTACATAGTTGTAATTTAATTGGGATGACCCTTTTGGGTTGATCGGATGGTCTGAACTCTAAAGCGTCGCCCTCGTGTCAGGCTGTACTGCCGGTGGATGACTTGAAGATCGCAGTTTGAACCCCGGTCGGGTGTACGTGAGGTTTATTTCCCTAAATGGCTTTTTAGTCGCCCTCCGTGCATTTGCGGGTACACCTCCTGTAAATTCAACCTTCCTCATGTTTACCACATTGGCGTAATTAGTAGTCTACGTGGTAACAAAATTGTAATAATAATAACAAATTTGTACAGCCAGATGGGTGCACTGGGATTACGGAACAACTTTTGATCTCAATCAACTCCTCACCTCTAACATAACCTAACCTAACCTCAATTTTCCATTTTGAACAAAGTTATTATGAATTTAATTTTTAATCCGCGGTTCGTGTGAGAGTATTAGCGAGCTCTGATGAGTTGCTCCGCCAATTCGAGTGCACCGAGCCCGTACAATAATTAAAATTACCTTAGTTAAAGAAAAGTAATCCGACATCTTAGCTCAGTCGGTAGCGCGTTTTTATATTGAGCTTAAGGTCCCGGTTTCGATTCTCTGCATTGCCTGAAAATTTATAATTGGTGAAATTTGGGTTCACCCTTTAGCGATGATAAATTTAACGTCAGGGAACTGGATGTTGTACTTGTCCTAGAGTTAGTTTAGATTATAAGGCATATGAAGCTACGGCAGGCCAAGCAAACTGGTAGAGAAAAATATATGGCTTAAATAAAAAACTGACCACGGGTTGGAAACCGTATTGGATGTAAAGTAAATAAAAAATTAGACTAAGCTATCCATTCTTTTGATGTTCCAGAGACTTGTCTAGTCTAGTCTATTCTAGGTTAGGTTAGGTTAGGTTAGGTGTGTTCTGCTAGAATAGGTCGTGTCTCCATGTATTCAGTCGAGCGATAAATATCCTTCCTGGGTCTAGAGCACTAGTTGTTTATTATTTCAATTGAAATACCTCTGGTTCGAGCCTCAGGATATGTTTTGGATAGTAACAACACCCAAGGAGCTCCCGGTCATGGCTCATATATTTATATTGTATCAAGCTAACCGGAGCTAATAGCGGTAATAACATGCACATAGCTCACTCTTGACCCGAGACCGTCACATACATCAACACCGCCCCCCCCCCCCCCNCCCCCCCCCCCCCCCCCCACTTCATGCGATGTACCCACCCCGCGGGGGGGCCGGTCTCATACATCTTTACTCCTACTCGTAAATCAGAATAATTAGAAGAGTTTTAATTGCCAACCTCCTACCGGCAGCATTGTTTGCCTGGTTAATGGTTAGGCCTATAGCTGAGTGAGTCGGGGCTATCCTTTAACTCAGTCCCTAAACGTGATCGCAGCGTCGGGGGAGGGGAGTAAGAAGTCACATGGCCTAGATACAAGCCACCCTCAACATGTAGCCATCCACACATGTCCAGATGACTATCCTCGGCCCAGCAGTAGATTGCTCCACACATGTCCAGAGGACCATCTAACCTCGGCCCAGCAGTAGGTTGCTCCACACATGTCCAGAAGACCATCTAACCTCGGCCCTACAGTTGGTTGCTCCACACATGTCCAGAAGACCATCTAACCTCGGCCCAGCAGTAGATTGCTCCACACATGTCCAGAGGACCATCTAACCTCGGCCCTACAGTTGGTTGCTCCACACATGTCCAGAAGACCATCTAACCTCGGCCCAGCAGTAGGTTGCTCCACACATGTCCAGAGGACCATCTAACCTCGGCCCAGCAGTAGATTGTTCCACACATGTCCAGATGACTATCCTCGGCCCAGCAGTAGATTGCACCACACATGTCCAGATGACCATCTAGCCTCGGCTCAGCAGTAGATTGCTCCACACATGTCCAGATGACTATCCTCGGCCCAACAGTAGATTGCTCCACGCATGTCCAGAGGACCATCTAGTCTCGGCCCAACAGTAGATTGCTCCACACATGTCCAGAGGACCATCTAGCCTCGGCCCAACAGTAGATTGCTCCACACATGTCCAGATGACCATCTAGCCTCGGCCCAGCAGTAGATTGCTCCACACATGTCCAGATGACCATCTAGCCTCGGCCCAACAGTAGATTGCTCCACACATGTCCAGATGACCATCTAGCCTCGGCCCAGCAGTAGATTGCTCCACACATGTCCAGATGACTATCCTCGGCCCAGCAGTAGATTGCTCCACACATGTCCAGATGACTAACCTCGGCCCAACAGTAGATTGCTCCACACATGTCCAGAGGACCATCTAGCCTCGGCCCAACAGTATATTGCTCCACACATGTCCAGAGGACCATCTAACCTCGGCCCAACAGTAGATTGCTCCACACATGTCCAGAGGACCATCTAGCCTCGGCCCAGCAGTAGATTGCTCCACACATGTCCAGAAGACCATCTAACCTCGGCCCAGCAGTAGATTGCTCCACACATGTCCAGAAGACCATCTAGTCTCGGCCCAGCAATATATCGCACCGCCCCTTCTTGTTCTTATGTCCAAGGGTCCCAGCTATCCAATCCTCATGCTTGACAGACTGATTTACTAGGGGCTACTTCAGATCTAAATCTGCAGGTGTCTTTAGGACCCACTCCGGGGACTGGGAGAGCTCCTGGTGGCCAATTATTGTACCACGCTAGTGTCAACAATACTTTTGGACGAACAGCAAGTTTAGGTGAGTGTTCAGCGCATGCGATCCTCGCCCAAGAGGTCAGGGTTCGATCTTGAACGCCTGGGTTCAGATAAATATCATACCTTTCCTTGGAAACACATTTACTAACATTTATTGTATTGACTTCTAGCTGTCAACAATGACACCAACTGTCAAAACAAGAGCTTCATGGCGTGAACAGGCAAAGGAGTATATTTAGTGCAATCTTGGAATTGTCAAAAATAATGAAATAAAGGCTCATACTTGTTCCCTAAGTCCCTAAAACTCCCTAAACTGAAACAAAGTCCCTCCAAGTCCCTTTTATAATCCTACGTTCCTAAAGCCCCTAAAAGTGAGTGTATGATTTTTTATTAATAATCTTAGTAAATGTTATGATTTTTAGTAAAATATGTTAGACGAGTTGCAGAGATTTGGGCCCAATGCCTTTAAAATGGGTAAGTTTTTACTTTGCATCCCGGAATCGACGTTGAACTGCCTCTTCGATGATGAGGACCTTGAAATCTTTTGGAAATAATTTTTTGAAGTAAAGAATGTGATGAATATCATAAAATTGGTGACCTGGCGGTCTAGGGGTAAGGTGTCAGTCTTCTATGCTGGCGGCCGGGGTTCAATCCTCGGTCCCAGCATAGATTTATCTGATTACCAAACCCTTCCTTCACCTCTGACAAGACATCTTGTGAATGTGGTGAATGCCAGGCCTCCACCGTGGTTCGGATTCCACGTTAAACTGTAGGTCCTCCATTTCATCTCACAATCACCCTACCATTACATATTAGCGTGAGTGCGTATAACCCGGACGGGTAGTAAGACGCGGTGCTAATAATAATAATAATATAAAATACAAGGAAGTAACAAAAATACGCAGCTAGAGCCGGTCTGTCATTGCCTAGTGGTAATAGCGATGTTGAGAGAGGTTTTTCAACATCTGGACACGTGATTACAGAACAGACAGCTGTTATGAAAGAAATAACTTTGAATGAATGAATGTCATGGATGCCTTGAAGTTTTATGGCAATAAAACTGCTTGTGTTATAATCACAAAAGAGTTTTATTGCCTATGGAAGAAATGCAAGAAGTAATTATCATGAGGACTTAAAGGAAACCAAGCTCAGAGAAAAGAGACTTAAAGAAGATTATTTATTATCAGATGTTCTGTCTTACGACAGGTCCATTCATTTTTTCCAGTTAACTTAGACAGCTAATGCACCCCGCGAAGATAAGACAAGAAAAATATAAAGGGCAAAAGAAGAAACCTTAAGAGTAGAAAGTGAAGAACAGAAAAAGGTTTTCGATGATACCAAGAAAGATTATGATACCTTATGAAAAAAAAGTCAATAAAAAGAGTGCAGCTGACAAAATACTTGAAAAAACATCATGACTTACATCTGCACTGAAAAGAAAAAAATATTTAATAAACTATAGATAACTCATGTGGCATTTGGAAGGAAGGTTTAAAACTTGGTAAGAACAAGGCCAATAAAGAAATATACATACAAAGACATAACAAAAATAGCATTTTCTCTATTAATTTAATTTTTTGAGAGGTCTGCTGGGAAATAAAAGTAAATTTGTAATGGGACTATAACTGTTAGCCAAAGTTAAAAGTGAAATGTAATATTTAAGATACATATTAAAAATAAATTATATTGAGTAGAGATGTAAAAGTATTCTGCATATATTTTTACTATAAATAAACGTTAGCCTTACCCCATCCAAGGTAAAATCAAAAAAACTAATTTTTGGTTGTTAAATATATGGCTAAACTAATCGATGAACTTAAAAGTTGAGCAAAATTAAAATGCAAGCTAAAATTTAATTTAAAAAGTTAATATACATTTAAAAGAGTTAAAAAAACAAGCATTTTTTTTACCTAATCCGGCTTAGTCATATGGTTTAAAACAATACAAAATTATTTTTTTTATATTATATATTTGTTGATCTTATAGTTTTTGTGAGTTTCCTATTTTGGTCCCCTTTTTTTAGTTGAAAGTATCCTAAAGTCGGCCTAAATGTGGGGAGTGAGCCTTGTGAAAGTTATACCTGAAGACCACTTTTACACACTTTAAATTTACACTCTCTCGTCATGCAAATGCTTGTGCAGTGTCTTCTCACTTTGTTCTCTTAGGTTAATTAGCTAAGATTGATGATAGTCAATACTGGCACTAGAACGTATGGATATTATTAATAGTAATAACAACAAACACCGGCGCTGATAATCACTAGTTAGATAACAGATCGATAGATCGCGGTGCTGCCGCCTTCATTTGTTTCCGTCTTCTTATGTCTCAATATGCATATATATTTAATTCAAAGACCCGCCTCGGTGGCGTAGTTGGCTGACGCGCTTGTCGTGATGAGCTCGACTGCTGAGGACGGGGAGATCGAGGTTCGAATCTCGGTCGGGTGAACTGGGGGTGGTTTTTNNGAGGACGGGGAGATCGAGGTTCGAATCTCGGTCGGGTGAACTGGGGGGGGGGGTATTTCCTAAATGGTTTTACACTCTCCTTCCACGCAAATGCGGGTTAACTCCCTCTAATTCAACCTTACAATTCCTAATCCATTAGAGTAATTAGTACTTAAAGCGTATAACCCGAAAGGGTAGTAAGACGCGGTGCTAAATATTATTATTATTTAATTCAAATGTTGTGAGGAAGAGGATGGTCGAATTTAGAGGAAATGTGCCCGCGTTTGCGTAGAGAAGACCTGTAGAAAGAGGTTCGGATCCCAACCAAATGTAGTGAAGGTTATGCCAAGCGCCAATGCGCATACAGTCCCTCTAAAACTCCACCTTCCCCCCCCCTATCATTGTGAATGCACGGATATCTCGGACGGTTGGTAGGACGCGTAGCTCAGTAAAAAAATTAACCAAATGAAAATAAAGGCTTCCTTGTAAAAGAAAAAAGCTCATTATGTTGTAAGTAAATAAAACTACGTGACTCAAATAAATATAAGGGATCACTTTTTTATGTTATTTTTTTTGAGCAAGTCACCCGTGGTGTAAATGTTGTCAGCCTTGTAGGTTTAAAAAAAACAACTCATGTTTGTTTTGTTTTTAAGGTTAATTCATTTAGTGGCGGTTAAAAAAACCCCATCACAGACTAAAATAGGCCACCATAAATCTTGATGGAGTACTCACATATTTTGTCAGCAGGGCGATTCTGTTTTATAATTAAGCCGGAGTTTCCAGGTAGATGAGAAACACCTGTTCGGCCTAACACCTGATCAATCATCTCCCACCAAAACTAGCTTCGGTGACCACATCATCTAAGGCGTCACTCTCGCAGTAGACTAGACTTCTGATGACCGGGGAGATCGAATTTTGAGTCTCGGTCGGGTGAACTGGGNGTGGGGAAAAAGAGCAGGGGGAAACGGGGGGGGGGGGGTCCTAAATGGTTTTCCACTCTCCCTCCACGCAAATGCAGGTATACTTCCTCATAATCTTCCTAATCCTTAAAACCATTATCGTGTCTAGTACATAAACGTATAATCCGAATGGGTAGTAAGACGCGGTGCTAAAGAAAATCTCCCACCAAAACTGGTTTTAAGTCAGAGGGTAACTAGAAGGGTTGGGCTGAGCGTCAAGATCGTATAGTGCTGAAGAGGTCGGGGTTAGAATCCCGGTCGGCTGTACTAGGGGTAGTTTGCCATCAGTTGTTTTCCACTCTCCCTCCACACTAACACTGTGCACATTTCATCTTTATTCCACCACCCTCATCCCTACGCTATTAGCTTCTTTAGAACAAATATAGCCCGGATGGGTGGTAAGACTGGAATAGCGGAACATAATAAACATTTAGTGCCTTAGGGTCGTATATATAGTCGATATTCGGAGTTCAGCCAATCCCCCATTCGACCTGGACTGCTTGTTGTTTGTGTGTTGGTAGAATGGTTGACTCCCGAGACTAAGACTGGAAATAATACGGCACTTAGTCCCTTACTACCCTCGATGTAGTCAATTAATTTGTGCTCCCTCTCTTCCCCCGCAACAATGACCCTCTTATATATTTTAATTATCTTTGTCTCAAACGTATATTTTAATTGTCTTTGTTCCAAACGATTTTTTTCAAACGTCTTAAAAAAAAAGACGCGTAAAAAAAGATTATATAGCAACAATAGTGTCTGAGATTGTTTTCTAGGTCGGAGGGGGTGAGGGGGAGTTGTGGGTGTTGGATAGGGGAGGTGAGGGGTGATGAACACACACACTTATCTGGTTGGCTGACGTTAGGTCCGTCCACTGGTCTTCGGCTTGTGGCAAACTATTCACGTAAAGATCGTCAAAATATTTACTAAACAGTTTAAAATATACGCTATTTTATAAATATTATATAACAAAAGATAAAATACCATTTATCGTCCAGGAACAATTTTTAGTTTATATTTGCTGTAATATTTCTAAGTTGATATGTAAAGAAATAGCGATAAAACTTACCTTCTTCAGTGTTAGTATGGTTTAAGGCGTCACTCTCGTGTTAGGCTAAAACTGCCGATGATAGGGATATTAGGGTTCGAATCCCAGTCGGTCATACTAAGGGTGTTTTTTTTCTCCAAAATCCGTTTCCACTATCTGTCCATGTGAATGAGGGTACACTCCCTCTAAATTCAACCTACCTCATCCCTAACCCATTAGCGTAATCAGTAACTATTCATATAATCTGAACAGGTAGTAAGACGCGGGTCTAAATAATTCTCTTTTATTTTCATTATGAGAGGTTTATTTAGGGTTGGTAATAGTTTTATTGAATCTTTGTGAAATTATATAATCATAATAATAATAATAATATTTAGCACCGCGTCTTACTACCCGTTCGGGTTATAATCTTTAAGTACTAATTACTCTAATGGATTAGGAATTGGGAAGGTTGAATTAGAGGAAGTGAACCCGCATTTGCGTGGAGGGAGAGTGGAAAACCATTTAGGAAAAACCACCCCCAGTTCACCCGACCGAGATTCGAACCTCGATCTCCCCGTCCTCAGCAGTCGAGCTCAACACGACAAGCGCGTTAGCNTCGATCTCCCCGTCCTCAGCAGTCGGGCTCAACACGACAAGCGCGTTAGCCAACTACGCCACCGAGGCGGGTGTGAAATTATATTATTATTATTATTATTATGTGTTATGTCTACATTCAATATGTCCATGGGAGACCTGGTGGTCTAGGGGTAAGGTGTCAGACTTCTGTGCTGGCGGCCGGGGTTCAATCCTCGGTCCCAGCACAGATTTATCTGACTACCAAACCCTTCCTTCACCTCTGACAAGACATATTGTGAATGTGGGGAATACCAGGCCTCCACCGTGGTTCGGATTCCACGTTAAACTGTAGGTCCTCCATTTCATCTCACAATCATCCTACCATTACACATTAGCGTAAGTGCGTAAAACCCGAACGGGTAGTAAGATGCGGTGCTAATAATAATAATAATAATAATAATAATAATAATAATAATAAGTCCAAGTGACATATTTCTGGTTAAGGGCTCGTCTCTAAATATTGTTGCTGGAGTATTGATGTCCCAAATCATCATTTGTATCTCCATTGATCGATATTGTTCTTTCTCTTTCTTTGTCAACGCGTCTTACGACACTTTAGGAATACACGTGTGTAATAATTATGCTAATGTTTTAGGGATGAGTAAGGTTGGATTTATACGAGGGGTACCTGCATATTTTTTGTTAAAGAAGAATTAAAAACGATCCAAGAAAACCCCACACTTTGTATACGCAACCAGGATTCAAACCCCGATTTCCTGGTCATAGACAGTCCAGTCTAGTGTGAGAATGACGCCTTAGACCATTCTATTACCGAAGAGGGTAATAGTTCGATATAATAATGTATTCTTAATTTCTATACGTTATCTACTAATTCTTGAATATATATTTAGTGTTTTCAAAGAAATAACTCAAGAATCAGATAAACAAAACACATCGATGTGAGTAAATTTAAGAGAAAATCAGAATTTTTTAAACAAGGCCTAAGTGCTTAGGAAACTAAAGCTCAATATTTCCAAGAAATCCATTTAAAAAAAAAATGTTTGTGTAAAGGATGATTGTATATAGCCCAGGAGTATTAGTAAAAATTTTAAAGGTACCTTAAACAAATTCGTTACAAACAGATTTTAAAAGAAAATGTTGAATATTTTCTCCTCTTTAACATATAAAAAGTCTCCAAAGATTCGACAGGAGTTTTCCCCTTTTCTAGACAAAAAGGGCCTTTGTGACCATATTTTACTAGTTTATATTGTTTTGTATTTTTCCCCTAGCAATAACCGTGTAGAGGTCAAATGCGATTTACGTTTTACAGTTAAATAACAGGAAGTTCTAACACAATATTATTTTATTCATTTTATCTGGTGCGGAAAGGATTTAAAATATTTAATTATTAAGTATGATAAAACAACGTGTCACAATTTTCCTTCGAATTTTATTTTATTTTATTCGTGGATCACCTTTTCGTAGTACCAATCAAGTTAACGATAAAATTATTGAGAAACATGATTGAGAGAATTAAAACAAAAAGAAGCCTTGTTTATGTTAACAGTCCTGCGCGATTCTAGTTTTAGTTTTCAACCGTTAGCTTGGCCACGCGATAACATTCGAGCCATTTCATTCTCATTAGTGACGATACAATTAGTTCCAGTACTTGTTCATTAATATTTGTTGGAGAACGTTGCATTGCACATTTATGAAATATGTATTTGTATGTATAAGAAGTGTAATATGAGTTACATGTGTTCCAGAACCAAAGAATGTCATCACTTAATGCAGCCAATAGTTTTGGTGAATAATATAAGTTCTGGTAAAATTACTAGTCGTTTGATGTGTTCAAGGTAGTTTTTGTAAACAACATTATTAAGTGATGTGTTGTTTTGTCGCAGGCTTCGGGTGGTAAGTTTTGATAGTTGATAATTGATCAATCTTTTTTGTGACCGAGTCACAACATGGATGGAATATAATTACATGGACTCACCATCTGTGCCTCCATTTGGCTGTTCTGCAAGGCTCCCCACACAAACACATCATGTTTTCAACTGAGACGAGGAACCTTGGCCGAAGTTACACCTCTACGCCACCCCACCCCAGAAAAGAAAATAAGAGACGATCGACATGCGCAGATCCGTGCGCGCCAGTGACAGTGCTGTGAAATCAATGGCCAGTCGGGTGGCGCGAGATTTGAAATCTCGCCCAGAATATGTGAGGGCATTCTAGAACAGTGCCCCCCCTTCTCCCTTTCTCCTGCCTTGCTTCCCGCGCTGTGAAACCACGTGGCTCTGGCTTGGTGTATATAATGGCAGGACTCTAAAGCCATGACACACATTTCTCCGCATTCTCTAGGTGAGACACTTTGTGTCTATTTATATTTAATTTACTTGTATCAAAATTCTGTTTGGGCAACGATGTATTCTAAATTACGTTTCGGACGATATCATTTCATGATTTAACTTTATTTATTATATATTGGGACTGCGATTTTTGTAGAAGTCATGGCAGCACAGTTTGGGACTTAGGGATATTTTTATTTAGGCTAACGTATCTCATCCGCTTCACGGATTCTTTTGAACCATCAGTTCCGCCATGTTTGATGTGCGGGATATTAATTATTTTGTACCTTTTGAGTACTTGGGTAAAATCATGTGGAAAGGTTAAGTTATTGTCATTATTGTGAGATTGAATATCCATTGTTCTAACTTGGTTGGTCAAACCTGGGGCCGCGAGCCCAGGCCTTTAGTGTAGTCATATTGTTAATAACTAGGTTATTCTGTTTTATGATGCTTCTGTATAATGGCTCTTGGTTCCATTTTTTGAGCCTTAGAATGGCAGTGATGGTAACCCCTTTTGAGAACTCTCTTTTTCGTAAGTTATTGGGGAGCCGCCGATGGCGAATAGTCTATGTCTGGTGTTTATTGCTTGTATGCGGGTTATTGTTCCTATATTTATTTATTTATTATCATTAGACGTTACGGGTTTCTGTGAAGGTCAATTTAATTGTTTGTGGGTCCTCTTGGCGGCCATCTTATTACATAGGGTCATCCCCCATCATTTCATTGTATATAATTGTTAATGGCCTTATTTCTGCGCCTAACTCTGGGCTTGTCCCACTCTTTGCTCATCGAGTTTTGCTATTGTTTTTGAAATAAATAAACTCTCTTGTTACCAACCCGACTTTTATTTGTGATATAAATAAAGGGGGAGGGGGGTTACATTTTGTGTAACCAACCACTTGAACTAAGAAATACATCCATGATTTTTTTTTAAAAAAAATAGGTTTTTATAGACTGTTAATTGCAAGTAAAATCAAACAGAATGTTTTTATAGCATATTTTGATTCAATGAATTCTATCATTCTTCATGTGCGATGTTTAAAATAGTAAACGCTACCTTCGGCTTTGCAGTGAATTGAAAAGCTTAAATTATTAGAATAGCTTTTTATAAAAATATACTCTAAGGATCTGAATAAAATGACGTCTGTAGTATATTTCAACATCCATAGTAGTGATAAATTCTGACCTCCTATTTCTCAGTTTGCTGACTTGTGTTAAAACGTAGAAAATTTCTGTGACGTTCATACATAATCATCAGAACAACATGTAGATATGCGAGTCAGTTGACAGGAGCGGGATAGTAATGATTACAACTAGTTCTTGGCCTGACTTGAGAACCATCATACTTTTGACCCCCGCCCAGAAGATGATCTCTTGTCTCTTCCGACAGGCTTGGCGGCAGATGTCACTATTAATTGTAACAAGGCAGAAGGGATTAGGAAGAAATACATGGGGACAATGTCAAATAATATTTTACTATTATAAAACTGCATCAAAATGACAAGATACATCTACTGTCTTCAATGAATAAGAATACTACCATTAAAAACAAAGTTGTTTAAGACACTAAATAGCTACTCAACAAGATTTTTCATGCGAAGGACAAAGAATAGTTTGTTAATCGCCTACAATACTAACTCACACCACGGCCTTTTCTTTTTTGGCAACGTTTCCATCTTAAGAACTATAGTAGAAAATAAAACACCTTTCGGAAACAGTACACTGACGAACAAGTTACTTCGTGAAGGTGGTTTATTGCTTCATAATTTTTAATGGCCCGAAAAGGGAATCGATAAGATATAGTGTCATAAATATGTTAAACACGTCACCTCACGTTACAGGAACAGGTCGTTTTTGGCTGGTACGGAGGCTCATCGACTACAAAGTCTGAAGAGCACAGACGTCGAAGCTCAGTGAAAACATCTGTTGACTTGAATGTAATTGCAAATTTGCCGTCCACAACTACCCAGGTGGATTTTTTTTAGGGAAAACAAAAGTTTAATTTTTTAATAACAAATAATTTTGAATATCCTTGACTATATGAGAGATTCAAATTATTCAAGGTCACATACCTAATATATACTTAACAAATTTGAAGGGCATCCAAAGTCCAATCCAGCTGTTATATACAGAAGAAACTAACATTAGCGCTAATATGGGGAAAATTGTCACTTAGGTTATTTTTGCCCAAATGAGATGAAGCTCCAATAAGATTTTTAGAAACTTTTGATATGTTATTAAATGCTTCCAACTGGACCCTTTGAGCCAAAAATTAGATTTCAACGAATTTGTTTAGGGTATATAGGCTGATAGTCACTAAACACTAAGGACACTTTCAATAGTCATAATCCCTGTGAGATAGATGAAATACTGTTTCCCACAATTGTTTGTTACCGGATGTATTGTCATCAAATATAAGGAACATTGTTCAAACCAAATTAATCTACTGGCCCCATGAGGTAAATTAAATACTACATTCCATACAGTTGTGTGTTGCGGGTTCTATTGTCATCAAATATAAGGAACATTGCTAAAACAAAATTAAGCTACTGGCCCCGTGAGGTAAATTAAATACTACGTTCCATACAGTTGTGTGTTGCGGGCTCTATTGTCATCAAATATAAGGAACATTGCTAAAACCAAATTAAGCTACTGGCCCCGTGAGGTAAATTAAATACTACGTTCCATACAGTTGTGTGTTGCGGGCTCTATTGTCATCAAATATAAGGAACATTACTAAAACCAAATTAAGCTACTGGCCCCGTGAGGTAAATTAAATACTACGTTCCATACAGTTGTGTGTTGCGGGCTGTATTGTCATAAAATATAAGAAACATTGTTAAAACCAAATTAAGCTACTGGCCCGTGAGGTAAATAAAATACTACGTTCCATACAGTTGTGTACTTCATTCACGGGATGAGTTTACCTCTGAAAGGTCTTTTTTCTTACCGATATCCTACTATATAATAGATTTCTGGTAGGGAAAAAAGTCCTTTTCCAGGTAAACTCCTACCGTGAACGAACAATATTGCGGGCCGTATTGTCATCGAATATAAGGAACATTGCTAAAACAAAATTAAGCTACTGGCCCCGTGAGGTAAATTAAATACTACATTCCATACAGTTGTGTGTTGCGGGCTGTACTTGCACGTGTGGTAAAATACGGTGCGCAATTCTTTCAAGGAAATCTCAAATTAAAATACTTTTTTACCGATACTTAGGTAACTTATTCTTCTATTTTTTAGCGATACTTAGGTGACTTATTTTTCTATTTTATAGCGACACTTAGATGCCTTATTATTCTATTTTAATCGACACTTTGGTGCCTTATTCCTTTTACTTTTTCAAATATCGCTACTTCTTCGGAATTTACTGGCACGTCTTCTTCGAGGACCTCTAATCGTCGTACTGTATTATTTTTCTTCCTTCTCATGAGGAAAAAGGTGACAAACCACTCGATTAAATTTCTCTCTGGCTGCTCTCACATCAGCAAACATCCCAGTTTCTGAAAATAAACGTGGGAAGGAGGAGTGTGGCAATTTGTGTGAAATAAGACAAGTCCATGCACGACTCATTCGGCTTCTTAGGGCACCAGTCGACCCGTGTTGTCACCGTGACGTTCCCCACGATCATTTGTAGCGGCTAGACCACGTCAGAGCTCCTCCCTTCTCCTTTTTTCTCTCAATCTCACAGTGATAAAATGAACGCGGACCGAGTAACAGCAGTTTGGTACTCGATAAAACTGCGAGACAAAAGGAATGGAGATTCCGGGCGCATCCTATGTCACAAATTCGTCATGAGAAGGGACTGCATGAAATATATGATCAACATCTTAAGCACTACGAAGAAAAGAGTTTTTTAATTACAAAAGGGCGTCAGTGATAAACAGCTGAGCTTTTTCCGCATTGAAAGAAATATATATCATTGTACGTTGTAGAAGCACGTTCGCTGCACAAACTACACCGACAAATCTATTCCGTGTGACGTCTGGAGACGACTATCCGCTCTCTCTCTCTCTCTCTCTCCTAAGTAGAGCAAACACACACACACTCTCTCTCTCGCCGCGTTGCGTATGCGCGCTGTCTAGGCGTCCAATGAGCCGACTGTGAGGGCGATGTGATTAATGTTATTCATGAGAAATATCTCTATTCCCTGCCATGATGTGTTGTGGGGTCGGTGTATTTGATTGACTGGTTAGTTTGGTTGTCAGTGACTCGTGTGGTCCATCTATCTAACCGAGATTACAATCGTAACCGGTGTTTGAAATTGTTCCTACCGGAGAAATATTCCACTTACGAAATATTCTTGATTATTTTGAAATTGTTATATAATGGGGACGTGCCCAATTGATGTACTTTGGGGGGGAGTTGAAGGGACGGCCAGAGTGTGTGGAAATCTCCCATAAGGGGATGTTGATGTCGAGACTTTAAAAAATAATTAATCCCACTTGTTATAAGACATAATAATCTAAGAAACTATTATTGAAAACGGTGACCTGGCGGTCTAGGGGTAAGTTGTCAGACTTCTGTGCTGGGGGTCCGGGGGTTCAATCCTCGGTCCCGGCACAGATTTATCTGATTACCAAACCTTACCTTCACCTCTGACAAGACATCTTGTGAATGTGGGGAATGCCTGGCCTCCACCGTGGTTCGGATTCCACGTTAAACTGTAGGTCCTCGATTTCATCTCACAATCACCCTACCATTACACATTAGCGTTAGTGCGTATAAACCGAACGGGTAGTAATACGCAGTGCTAATAATAATAAATTTTGTTCTGTTTTAATTAAAATGAACTGCAAAGCACAGATATTAATTTCTAACACTAGTAACTTACTCGTCTCTGTTCAGTGACGACAAAGGACTACCGGGCCTAGTAGCTGAAGACTCACATGTTCGAAACAATGTATGTTGACCCATAATGCTTTGCAACACAAACACAATTTACTTTCTGATGCATGAACACCAAGATTTATGTTTTCAAAAAATTGTGTGGTTCATTTAAACAAATCAACACGTGGCCGAAACGCACGCAGTCTTGTGATTTCTTCAGGGCTCATCACGTGACCACGTTTCATCCTTGACAATTTATTATTATTGGTCGCCCTGTTACCCACAGTTTCCTGGCACTACTGTTGGGTATTATTATTGGTCGCCCTGTTACCCACACATTCCTGGCCCTACTGTTGGATATTATTATTGGTCGCCCTGTTACCCACACTTTCCTGGCGCTACTGTTGGATATTATTATTGGTCGCCCTGTTACCCACACTTTCCTGGCATTACTGTTGGATATTATTATTGTTCGCCCTGTTACCCACACTTTCCTGGCACTAATGTTGAGTATTATTATTGGTCACCCTGTTACCCACACTTTCCTGGCACTACTGTTGGGTATTATTATTGGTCGCCCTGTTACCCACACTTTCCTGGCGGTACTGTTGGATATTATTATTGGTCGCCCTGTTACCCACACTTTCCTGGCGGTACTGTTGGGTATTATTATTGGTCGCCCTGTTACCCACACTTTCCTGGCACTACTGTTGGATATTATTATTGGTCGCCCTGTTACCCACACTTTCCTGGCACTACTGTTGGCTATTATTATTGGTTGCCCTGTTACCCACACTTTCCTGGACCTACTGTTGGGTATTTTCCGTCCCAGGGTCACTAATGGTCACTAGTGTCATGGTTGTATCATGTCCTTATAAAGTGTATTTTTAATACGTTCTTTGAATGATTACAAATATATTTTAATATCCATTCAGTGTAGGCCTATATTTTAATATATATTTTAAACATAATACAATGTATTTATTACTTTAGAGTTAATTTAGATTTGTTCTACTAATATTGGTTTGATGTTCACACAATTTGCGTTTATTGGTTATAAAGAGTTTTCTTGGTGATAATGGTTCGTTTGAAATATCGCAGACACGGTTTTATCTCCCGAGAAGAAATCCCTGACGTCGCCTTCATAGGACGCGACTCTGTGTCCCCCTTAGCCCCATCCCTCCTTTTCTATTTACTCGATTATTTATACCGGTATTTAATCAAGTGCTCCGTGGAATATGTTCCCTCTCTCTCATCTTGACTTAACATTCTCACTTAACCGTGGAAAACGGATGCTGTGCGATGCTGAGCCACCGAGTGGCTTCCTTTCATCTCTCCCGCGCACACCCACAACTAACCAACAAACAAACAAACAAGAGTTCTAGTCCTGGGGCTCTATCCTTGAAATATCTCTTCAGAGGCCTTTGGAAATACCTTCTCTCGTCCCTTCAGCCATGATTTAATATCTCGCTAGTCTTACCATGAACTCACACGTCCGCAGAAAAAAACAAGAACAGATCAGAAACCTAATCACGTGACGTGCTCTAAGCCAATCACAAGATTTCAGTTTCATCGGCGTTGTACGCTCGGCGTGACTTGAAATAATTTCTGTTTCCCTTTTTCTGCGCGACAGCATCAAATTGGGAGACTCGATTAAATTTCGAAATCAATGGACATAATCGGTGCCCATAGGCCTTCAAAGTGAGATACTAGCAGACAGCTGCATCTACTGTTGTGGAATTATTGGAAATAACACGTTAAATGGAAACACGTGTGTCGTTTCCCGGTACAAGGCAATCACCTGGAAACATAGTGATATTAATCTTAGATCTATTTATCCACTAGAAAATAAAGCATGTCAAAAATAGAAGCTATTTCTATACCTTGATTTTCGTTGGAAGGACGGTAGAGAAAATTCAAACATATTCCTTTTTGGGAAACATTGTTAAAATTGTACTATACTATCTGTGTTAATTAATAAGTATTGATAGTATCAATCAAAGGTGACAGTTGCAGATCACATGTTTTGGTAACTTTTAGTTACTAGACTCTACTGTCCTTCCTACCAAAATCATACTTTAGTTTGGGTTGCAAAGAATCACGGGTCAAGATACATGTCTGATGGCGTGGGAATTGTTGCTTCAGTCGAGCCATTTCTGCTAAATCTCTATTTTCGAATCAATCAATCTTTAGAGTTCAATTGGTCATACCTCTCGGCCCTAGAGGGGTCATTCGCACCCTGGTCCAAGCCCATTGAAAGGGACTGTCGAGTGACTCACAAGGTATCGCTCTGAAGACTTATAAGATCGGGTTCCCGGCGACCCCGCTCCTCACTGGCAGATAGAACAATTCATAACACCTGACGCGGCGATCACTCTTGTTTAGTACGGAGCGATCCGCCATCTTGCCTACTGTGGCGAGCCTGGCGGACGGATAGTGAGATAGACGGACAAGGATGATTCTAGGCTGTGGACGTGGGAGAATGTCAGTTCTCAGGTCAACGTAACCATTACAACAGCTGGATATATCTGACGGCCAGAAAACTTATTGGATCTACTCTCATGTGTTCAAACGTCAAGTCGTGTGTTCTGCAGCCGACATTTTTGATAGATATTATCAATATATATATATTTATTTTTGCTATTATATATATATATATATATATATATAAAAGCCTAGGACATCATGATTTGTATTATTAAGCCTCCAGATAACGGGCCTAATTGTCTTGGGTTCAATTCCAAGCTGGTAGCGTGAATATTTTACACGAGAGGGTAATTAAATCAATTGTGACCCACCCTCATACTAGCTAAAACCCTCATACTCACTATCTCCCTCATATTCATTATCTCCCTCATACTCACTATCACCTTCATACTCACTATCACACTCTTTATCACTATCACCCTCATACTCACTATCACACTCTTTATCAC